>JAPZDV010000007.1:23678287-23767797 GCA_029814665.1 Acanthurus lineatus
ATAAAACAATATAAAAAGATGTTTTATTCAGTAATTGGTTTTCATTTGACATGAAAAAACTGCACTTACTGTCTGAACTGTGTCTCTAGTGTTTATAACGCAGTCTTCCTGGCCCTTGGCCTTTGTTTATGATCCAGTATAAGTACATACTTCCAGTCTACCTTATCCGCTTCTCATCAACAACAAATTACAGGTTAAATACACTGTGCAGCATAATGTTGCTTAGCTGACACAATTACACTGGGTCACTTGGGTGACCTCTGAAAGGAAACTCCTTAATGCATGCAATCCTGCTGATGACATTGTTTAGAAAAAAGATGTAAGAATGTGAGAGCTCTGAGATGTCAGACCCTTTGCCGAGCAGGAAAATCCAAAAATTAAGGATTTGTCATGCCCCACAGGCAACCTCAACAGGCACACACTAAGAATCAGCATGACCGCAAATAGCTGCCCACATTCCAATGGAGAAAGATCACCTGTCTGTACTCTAAGCGCCTAATTCATCAAAAAGTCAAATCTTCTTCCAGGTCAGGGAGACTGACTGTTAATGGAGTCAGCATCTGTGAAAATTTCGTTTAATTCATGCAGAACTTTATTAGTCTCTACAGGACCCGTTATTCATATTTAGCAGCAGTGAGCAAAACAGTGCAGTGCCAAGGACATGATAACTGCATAACTGAGTTGTATTACTATGTACCTAAAATGTTTGTAACTTCGGGTGGGGGGACGTCCACAGAAACATAGAGAGAATAGCTAACCCCTCACAGAAAGGCCAGAGCTAGCTGTTATGGTTTAAACCTAGAACCTCCTTACTGTGTGGGGATGATAGCAAAAGCCATTGAACCTCCATGCTGCCTAAACAGTGTAATTATAAAGTGTTGGTTCACACAAACTACAAACAACAACAACCACAACAAACAGAACATGAAACACCAGCCATGCAAATTATTTCAGTTTGATGTGCCATGGTTTAGAGATCTGCAGCCACCCCAGTAGAATAACAGTGGGTGAACTGTTTGTGGAGCTTACTTAAAAAAAAAAAACACAGCAGCAACATCTTTTTCCACAGACAATGTTCCTGTTACTCTATTGTCCACAAAACTTCTTAATCAACACAACTTTGAACAGGAAAAAACAGATCCAGCTGTTTTGGGGTAGAGGCAAAGTTTGATATCTCAAAATATAATCAAGACTATCTACATGGGCAGAGATACCAATACTTCTAAATTGAAGAAAACATGTTTTTTTTTGCCATCCATCAACACAGCAAATGGAATCACCACATACTCAAACTATGTCACAGGACAATTTTGATCCCATTTTTAGTTGCTTGAAATGTTACACTTTATAAGAATCACATTGTATCATTAAAACTTAAAAAAATGCAAATGTTTGTAAGCATTGCTTTGTTGAAAAGACAAAATAAAGAATTTTAAAAAGCTTTTTAAAACTACCTTTCTTCATGTATTGAATAGCTCGTCCTCCACTGTCTGCAGAGATGGTGTCTGTGCCTCCATCTTTAAGTAGTGGTTGATTTGTGGGCAACTTTAAGTCACCTTGGGAGGCCGGGCTCTGGCTGTTGGTGATGTTAGCAAGCTGAGCAGCAGCATCCTGGGCCCTTTTTTTCTCCTTCTTCAGCATCTTAACCAGGATACCTGTAGGCACTGAGTTAAAGACTTAACTTGTCCAAATTTAGACTGAATTCTCATGAAAAGTAGCCCAAAAGTGACAAAGTCCATTAAAAAGGAAGCATCCATAGCGATTTCCTAAAGGTAGCAAACTTCACTGTAGGTTTTAGTTATGGATGCTGACATGTGTTCAGCATCTGACCTTACAGGCTGAGGGAGATGTCATGGTCTGGGATAAATTAGTAGAGAGAAGAGGAGCCAGGGAGGCTCCAGAGACTAAAGAGACAAGATTCTATTAAATCTTCTTCCACTGATGAGGCTGTACGTATGTGTTTGTCTACTTAAGTCCAAGTGTAGATCTGTCAGTATGTCTTAGTGAGCTTGTGAGTGTGATGGAGAGAACCGCGTGTCTACAAGAGGAGGTGAAAGGAAAAAAATCTGCTGCTTAGATCCTGTTCACGCTTTCAGTGCCATGACACGTTTCACTTCTCCATATGCCATTTCTCTGTGCATGTGGACAATTTACTATAATCGTTTCCTCTGTATTTGCTTCCAAATCTACAGCACTGTTCTCCATGTGATCAACGGCCTCCAGCTCAAACTGCTTTCAGCTGGCCTCACATCTTTTTGAATAAAACTGAATACAGTGGAGCACAGATTTGTTCAGCGCTTTCAAATTTGATTAGCAAATTGACGCCCAGCTGTTGTGCTTTATGACCTGTAGACTTTAATGTATGACTGGAGCAAACTGCTGTTCCTACCACCAGTGAGAAAGGAGAAGATGGTGCTGGTGCAGGCGATTCTTTGCAATCAGTACTGCTGACAGAGGGAAAATTGTAATTGTGTGAACTGGGGTTGCATGGGAAAACTGTACAAAGAAAAACATTATCAAGACATTTTACAGTGAGTTGCCAAGATTGCTTTTAAGATGTCAACAGAGAGCGAGAATTCAAAGCCTCTCATGGGTTAGCAGGTAAAGTGTCAAAAGCTTAGCAAAAATTATTCCAAAAGAGTGGCCAAGCGTGTTTTACCTTTAGTTTTGATCTTCGTATACATTTCCTACATGAATAATACATCACCGCCTCAGAAAATATTCATTCAGCTGCTGAATGCCTGGTTTTCCACTATAAATGGATGTGTGTTTGATGGCCTAATCACAACCCATAATTTAGAGGCAACACATTAGTCTGTTCTTTAAGCACGGTCCTATCATGAGATTAGCAGACATCCAGTTGTGGCCAGACTGAAACTGTGGTGGTCAGCAGATAATTTGGGATGTAAGAAAAAATGTCATTATTTTGGATGATGAATGGATGCAGCTTTGAGGGAGCAGCAGACGTTAATTTATATTCCTGTCAGCCAATACAAAGGGGGATGTCGGTGGGAACAATAACATACAGTTTCCAATGAAACCAGCCATGCAGTCTTCTTAAAACTGCCAAAATCAAAACCCAACACAATTCCAAATGACCTATAGTTCCAAGTTTTACAGAGAAATATGACTCTTCCTTCAAGTCCTATGTCATTGTTTCATACAAGTCATTACTCCAGTCTGTTGTTCACCAGGTTTTTCCATTATTGAGATCTCTGGCATCAGATAACTTCATTTATGCTGAACGGCACCATAGACTTCAAGTCTGTGATGAAAATTTCTTTTGGGGGTTACACACTAGACCTGTGGGCTGCTTCACATGCCATGCGCTCGAAATGTGGTCAAACACAGCTCATGATGTGCATTCAATCTCTCCTTCTCATCTTTCTTGTCACTCTCCATTATACCGTCCAATAAAGCAGACATCACAGGAAATAAAGAAAATGCCTTTAAAATGACCACAGCTGGCAGAGGCACAATGCCAATCTCAGTGGTGCCACAAATTGCACCGATTTCAATATACCCTCCAATAATAAAAATATAAGGAAGATGGTTTGTAAGATTACGATTGCAGTATTAGAAACAGTTTTGAGTACTATGGGCGTCTAAGAGAAAACACTATTGGAGTTAAGCTACATAAAGTAAATCTACTGGCTGAGTTTTGTCTTTTACTAAAAAAATGGAATCTGGTGATCTTTACCTCTGTGCCGCTCTGAGGGTCGAGAGGTCTATTTTGTCTAAATCCTGTAATTTTAATGTCTGCACAAGGAAAGTTTGACCAACAATGTAAATATTGTCACTCTGCTATGTCAAAGGGTCAAAAGCTACTAAGCTACTATGATCAAGGACATAAAGCAAGTCTGTGCAGGGACAATAAGATTGTTTATGCTATTTATAACATGACTTTATTGGGTGATTATATGTTCTTTCCATCTTAAAGATGTGAGGAGGTCAAAAAGCCCCAGCAGCACTTGCAGTTAAAAGAACAACTTCATTTGACTGTTTTATTATTGCGTTTCAGCTTTTGGCTCTATCAGGATCATCACAAAACACATCGTAAACACTATTTAATTAGATAGGTATAGAATTAAAAAAAGGTTAAAAAATACATAAATGCAACCAGGCATATTCATCCACATAAATGTCATCCAATAGATCCTTGTAAAAGTGGGCTGGTTAAAAAGCCACATGACGTCTTGAAAGATGCACAATACACAATAAAGCCTTAAATAATCCTTGCACCCAGTAATATGGAGAAGTGTAGTCAGTGACTTCTGGCAAGAATCATCAGCAGGCTGTACAGATGTTACTATGGAGCACATAAAATGCTGCCAGAATAGGTGACAAAGTGTGTTAAAACATACAAATTAATGAAAACTGAAGTATGAGAGGTCTTTAAGCCCAATGAAAATCATTTCCAAGAAAAAATGACCATAATTCAGATGTGAAACAGATCAGAGTTACGGGTCAGTTTTTCTTGTCAAATAATGTGTAACACTCATGTATCTGAAAAACACTTGACTCAAGTCAGTCGCTCATAAGACAGCCAGACCAAGACATGCCAACTCCTGTTATCAGTAGGGCAGTCAGTGGGTTTTCATCTAAAGAAGTGCTCTGCATTGTTAACTGCCTTTTTAAAAACTATGCTGCTTCCAAACGTTGAAAAAGAGACCATTCAATTACAATCAATCAAATTCAAAACCAAACATTTTCAAGCTGCAAAGCGATCAATTAAGGTAATATTATTCAATCAGCACTCGTTTGCATGAATACAAAAAGTTTGCAGCTGGTTGTTAACCTAAACTCTTGGCAGCATCTTTGTTTGGCAGATCGAAATCATGTGCATTGCTTTATGTTAGAAATGCCTTCAAACCCAATGGGGATGAGTTACACAGCTGACTCACAAACCCAATCAAGAGACACAAACAAGCTAACAATAAAACTCTAATTCTGTATTGGTTGCCACACTGGATGGATGTATTTGTATATTTGTATATAATAGGACCAGTAATCCTCATGATTAAGTAACCAGCTCCAGAGTCCCTGTTTTATCAGACCCAAATAGAAGATGATAGTACAATATTTAAACTGTGAGGCTTAAAAGAGGAAAAAGGTCAAAATAATTTAAATAAATCACAGGTAAGAATTTCCTTCCTATTATGTTTAAATGTATTTAATGTTTTGTATCAGTAAGCACTGAAGCACAATCCAAAGTGAGACCCATGTCTGCTTCCCTTTCTTTCTACACAGCCTTTTCTAATGAGGTAATAAACCAGTGAGGCAGAAAATATCAACCTGCAGGTGGCACTGAATAAAGAGTGGGGATCACCAAAGTTCTGAGAATGCATTGTCTGAGAACAGAAAATGTGTTTACCACTTTTTGTGCCAATCCTTCTGGCAGATTTCTTCATTGTTCACTGATTAACCACAATTGCCCTCCAGCTACTAGTGTGGCTAATAACAGACTTAAAAATCTCCAGCTTAGTATATAAATTTCAATCATTGTTTACAGGAGATGAGGAAAAATAAAAATTATGGCATTATTTGACAGAGTGAAATTTTGAACACTAGTGTCTTGATGTATGAAATCATTCTGAACAATGGCCAGACTTGTTAAGGGATTCTGGGAAATTCTTGCCAATGCAGTAAACACACTGTGAGTTAACCTCTGTGCCTCATCAGTGTTGCATTATGACTTTACATTAGCCTAACATGTCTTGGACACTTATCGAAGGCATGTTTGCCAAAAGAAAATAAAATGGAATAGCCTACCAATTATGAATACCATTTATCTTTCTACCAAAGAAAGATATAACTTAATGTTCCTGGATCACTCCTATTGCACAATATTTACAACCATGTTCCACTTCAGTTATTAAATCAACCGAGTTCAATCTCTTCATGGTTAGTTTATGAAGCTAAATTTAAATGAAAGGCAGGGTGTGCATGACGATACTACAAATACTTCTGTGGTAGTATTAAAATGAACTTGAATACTTTTAGTAGTTTATTAAACTGAGGGACAGAGGCATCAGCATATGCTTTGTATATGTATTCCATAGAGAACTGGCTGAACCTCTGGTTCTATTAAGGCTACTTTTGTTCGCTTCTTTTGCAGCTTCTAATTGGCCAAAAAGGCTTTGGTGTTAGAGTCATATCCCTGCCTTTTGGTTAAATATTGCTCATTGTATTGTAAAAAGTGTATTTTCGCATCCATTTGGATGCAGATTTATATACACAATGCTTTTGTGGATAGGATTTGTTTTTTGTTTCTAACAGAGGGGAAAACCTCTATAAATGTGTGGACTAGGCCTGAAAGTAGACATTGATATGCCATTTGCAGGTACCTGTTGTTGTTGTCAAAAGCATCCAAAGGTAAGAGTGTACAGAAAGAATGTATAATCAGCTGTTTTACACCTTGAGGTTTTAACCATTAAGTCTGACTATATGTGGGTAAGCCTTTGTTTGACCTATTGATCTGAATAGTCATGCTATCATTGGGTATCTGAGGGGTATTTGCAATGAAATCATAAAAATGTGCATAGTCAGGCAGTGGTGAGAACATTTCAGACCAAGTGTTCAAAGGGTTTCAGCTAAACCTGTTTAATAAAAGTAACTACTACACAAATGTTACTGTTTTGACAGCATGTGTGGGAAATAATTTCAGCGTTATGACTGCTTGGGGCCTGTTTCTGTCTCAGGCCTGTTACAAGTCCCTGAAAATTTATTTTGGGACCATACTGGCCTGACTTGGAACCAGTGGCTACCCGGAAGATAGGGATCAATCTCAGGAGGTATGGTATCCTTGAAAAGTAGGTTGTTCTGAAAGTGATCTGTAGTCTGTGTGGTAAAGAAGAGAATTTTATTTAGGAAATTGTAGTAGTTACTGTGAATATATCAGGTGTCTTTAGAGGGCATTGGATTTGTTCCTTCATTGCAGCCCTATTCTGCAGTTTTAGCACATTTATACAAAAAAAAGGTTTTAAAATACCAGAAAACATTTCAGCACAGTGACAAAATTCTGGGAAATTCTAGGTGCTACCTGATATTTTTAAGTGGCATTACAAATGCATTTGAATGTTACTCTTTAAAGTCAGCAGTGTTTGTTAGTTTTCCTTGTTGCTCTATCACAATGATAGTGTAATGGTGGATGTAACTCTAGCAGAGTCAGTTAAGCATTACCAGGTGCCCCAATCCCATGCAGAGCCTATCATGCATGGGAACACACAAGAGCAGTGAGAGAGATACACCCTTTTGTTTTACAGGGAACTCTTCCATAATTAACCCTGTGAGGATTCAGTGTCGTCTGGGAAGCACAGGAACCAATGGCTCCAAGTAATGGTTTTAGCAGAGTAGGGGGTAGAACAGTTATACAGACATGGAGAACATGGTGATTAGCCAGCGGATACAAGCTTAAGTTGTAGAAATGGTCTGAATCTAGATACTTATTAGAGCTCTGGCTGGAAATGATGTCAACCCCACAGGATTGGTCAACCCAAACTATAGTGTTACATGCTGCAGACAGACCACCCTGAATGAGGGATTGACAGTTTAGGCTACTGAAACTTTATATACAAACTTCAGAATGAAAGAACATGGAGGCAAATATGGTCAGGAAAGCATGTGCATTACTGGCCGAGATATGTGTCTTTAAACACGCACAGTACCAATTTTGGTGATTACATTTACATTTTGTGAAAACCAATGGATGACATTTTGAGAGGGAAAATCTACGAAGAGGAGAGGATTTCACATAACACATACTTGGTCCAACAAATATTAAGGTAATACATCAGCATGATATATTCTAGCTGATTTCTTCGTGGCAAAATAATCAAGCAGACATCTCAATTTACCAGCTAATGTGCTGTGATTTAATGGCAAGCCGCAGTAAGAAGGGTTGAGGGAAGGATAATCCCATAAAGCCATTAGAAATATCATATTCAAACACAAATATCAAAATTATGATTAATAGCAATTATGATTAACTGCAGGCATTAGATGAAGATATATTTGAAAATAAATATTAAAAAAGCATTTCATGTGTATTCTGGGGCGCTGGTGATGAATGCAAGACTACTTGCATTTCATAATTTATGGGTTCTTAGAAGTGCTGCAATCAAGTCATGCAATAACACAGGCAGATTTACTCCAGGATACCTTTCTGCTAATGAAGATTTTATTATCAACAGTAACTGTGAGGCAGGATGCAGACACAAATCTTGTGTTGAGTGGAAAATATTCCTACTAAATTCTTTTTTTAATAGAGTTTTTTCCTATTTTCTATCATTCGGGAATGTTAAATCCCTGCATGCACTGCAGTTACTCCTTTTTGATAAATTGCATTGCTAGCTGTCTCTTATAAGCTGTATCTTTTCATTCTCACCTTATTCCCTTCGCCTCCACCCTACATCACGCAGGAAACCCGACCAACCAGTCAGACTCACAGGTGAGAAAAAAGAATGAGAATCCTTTCTGGCTTTTATCTGCACCAACAAGGCCCAGGATTTTTGCCCGAGGGAATCAAATCAATGATCTTTAAACCTGCAACACTTTGCTACTTACATTGCACTGTTTTGTGCACTGCAGTAGCAATAAGGGAGACATGAACCAACTTAGGACAGATAATGCAAATCAATACTCCAATAAGAGCAGTTAGAGCTGTGCTGGAATCAATGTGATGTTACACTGCAGCCTCAGTCCCAGTAGGCACAACCAGATAAAAAGATTAGACTCTATCAGTATTTGGGATGTCTGACCCAAAACTTTCCTGAGTACACAATATGAGAACCCTACATGATTATACATCTGTATCTGCTGCACATTTAAAACTTAAAGTATCTAAACCAGCAGTTGGGGATTCTAGCATTATTTTAGACATTTGATATAAAAACCTTCAATTCCAACTTTAATGTCATGTATCATACAGACTTGGTACAGTAAAAAGTGATTTTTTTTAAACAAAAGGATGCAACTTCTGTGCCAAAAATCTCTTCTGTTCTATAAAAAGAAAGTAAAATTAAGCCTTAGCATTTCAGTTTGATAATAAGTAACAAACTTGCCATTTTTGTTATAAATCTGAAAACAACAGAAAAAATACATCTTTTTGAGAAAATTATCTTAGTGATTCGATTAATGTGAATTACTCACAATTATGTACTTCCAGTTAAAGCTTGTGGACACAGAAATAGTTTCTTTACAAACATACGTATCTTATCATAGGAGGTGATGTAACCTAACCTAGAGGATAACTTATATGAATAAAATATATTATCTAATTTTAACACCAAAGTAAACCTTCCCACAAAAAAGTAAAAAAAAAATCAAATATCAGTGCAGCAGTACTTTGATTTAAGGTAACTAACCTGGCTGCAAGATGTCAAAGGATACTGATCTCATTGTCACGCTGCGTCAGCATCTCCTTTAACTTGGTCACCTCTGCTGCACTGTGGTGGCTGTCTGGAATAACATCTTCTCTCACTGTGAATGTTGGCGACCTTTGTCCATCACTGCGCCCTTGTCCTCTCTGTCCTTTCTTTTCTATGATCATTTCCTGTACAAAAACAGTACAAGAAACACTTTGAGGGTGAATAAAAAATAGAATGGCCGGCTATAAATATAAAAACTGTTTTACATAATTTCATAAGCTGGCTGTCCATACAAACAGTTGAGAACTACACTCAATCAAATGATATTTTTTATGTGGCAGCTTGCAGATATGCATCTTGTACATTAAAAACAGGTATAAAAGTTTCATGACTTCTTAAGTCACAGTAAACTTTTACAGAAAAGGGAGTCTCCTGTCTACCACAGTTGGGTTTGCTGTTGAGAAAAACATGTCCAGTATAAATAACCATCTAATGCCATGAATGTAAACAAGCTGGAAAACACATTTTGGTTTCATTCTGGAAAGTGGTGCTCTTCTAAATTCTGTTATTCCCTGAACATGAATCAAATCCCCCTCGTTTCCCTCTTTGCAATATAACTCTAAAATTTCAATGACACTCCAGGGTCATGGACAGGTGGGAAACATGTTAGAGGATCAGGGTTTTTTCCACATGGAGATGATACAGTGGAGGGAAAGGTACAGAGAAGGGGTGAGGCTGGTCTCTGACAGTTTTAAGGACATAAATGGAACACAGAAAACAGTGGATACGTGCAAATAATCCAAAGGTCTGTAAAACAATTTTGCACTTTAATGCCACTGCTTGAAATGTGACAACACACACAACAATAAATCATTGTGGTTATAGTGCATATCTACCCTCAGAGTGCTGAACAGATAACACTGCCGATGTGTTTGTTCATCAGCCTTAAAACAAGCATACACACATCTGAGCATTTAAGAGGTTGTCAAAGAGGAAACAAATCAAATTCAAAGCAGATCTAAATTCCTGAAGAATCAGTATGACTGAGGTGATGCTTCGAGGAATGTAAACCGAACAAGAGATAGAGTGTGCGGATCATAACAAATTGAAGAGGAGATAAACAGACATTTAAGTGGGAACTGGAGCTGCTTCTGGTGTCTGCTCCAACTCCAACCAAAGCCCAGTGCAGGAGCAGTGTGAGCACCGCAGTGTTTTCCCTGCACTCACTTAGCAGCAGCGAGCCAGCGGCTGCCGTTTGAGAAATGTTGACAAAATCTATTAACCATCTGACTTTCTCCAAAACAAAATTTGTTTTTTAACCAACATTTAGAAAACTACAACAACTACATTCAATTGCAGCCTTTTTCCATGGCTGTGTGCATGACAAACTGTCAGTGGTTTGGGCACTGAGCCAAAACCAAAATGATGTTCAAAATACACCCCTATAATAAAAGTTTCACAGGAATAATAACCACCTTTTGTTGGTGGTTTACAGTTGCCCAAATATTACATCCCAAATGTCATTATTATTATCCAAAATTTTACATATGGAAAAAATCTGTAAACACAAATTTAAGAAAACAGTCATTAGTCCATATATAATGATTGGTACATAAACATATGTTTACTGTCCAATTAACAACAAATTATTGCATGAGCTTACTTTCAGTGAACAATGAGGGATTTTATTATTGATTAGTTTGTGAGTTTTTTAATAGCTGCACAACAGTTGAGTCTGTAACATATTAAGTAAAAGGATTTTGAATAGTTCAACAGAGAATCAAAGTGCCAAAAGTGACATTTCGAAACTGTGTGCTCTCTGCATGTAATTACATATGCAAACAAATGATGAACTGACTTTCATACTCCTATTTTATAGGAGGTTACTCTTCTTAAGAGTAACCAAAAGATTTACTGAATAATCTAATAATAATCTACTAAACTCTTGTACCATAAAACACTGTGCTGACATACACAACAGAAAAAGACCTCCGAGGGTTGTGCTGTATGTTGGTATGTTGTGGCTACATTTTTTAGCTGTCATGCAAACTCCTAAGATCCAGTTTGAACAAGCGCTTTAACTGTTGCCTGTTACATGACACCTCACCTCTAATTAGATTGCAAATAATTGCAAAACTAAGCATCTACACCTAAACCAGGTCGTGGGAAAATCAACAGCACTGGATAAAACTGGTCCTCATTTGATTTTTTTTCTTTAAATTTGACTTTTCAGCCATAAGCTCTCAAATAAAGCATAACATTTCCAGACAGATTTAGTCAGGCCTCAGGATTATTTTATTGATCTGCCTTTTCTATGAACATATGATTAAAAAAATCTTTTTTGTCAATTTCATGACACAGTAAGAATGTACAGTAATATTAAACAAATTCATATAATATAGAAAAGAAACTTTAAATTCAATCTTAATTCAGTTCAAAGTTACAACATTTCCCCGCAAAGGACATAAGAGGGAGCTATTTGGAAAAGGTCAGTGGTCAGCTGGTCACTTTTAAACTGATGGCATGAGTGTGTAGGGATCATTTCTAATACATTGCTCATCTAATGTTTTCTAATAAGGATGCACAAAAATATTGTGAGGATTAATTATCAGCTGATTACAGGATTAAAAATTACATAATTATTTAATTATTTACAATTCTTACAATGATTTTATGGCTGATACATAGAACTAATTGTAAGAACTTTTCGTGATCTCATGTACTACAGGTAACATAGCCTTCCACCTTTCAGTTTCTTCACCATAAGAGCTGACCACTGGCTTTTTTTCATTCTTTTTACTGCAGTCAAAGCAGCCGATGGCCTTTAATTCTTTAAATGCCTTTATTTTGTATTAAGTATTTAATACATTGAATATCTGATTTTACAGATTATGTTTAAGCATTACATTTGAATTAATTCTGATTTGAAGTAATCCTCAAAAACATATATACACAAAAGTTAAGTCTGTTTTTAAAGCTTTTTCATGTACTTACAAAAAAGAAATGAAAATCTGAAGAGTCAGAACTGTTTGTTTTTGTTGTAATAGTCAGTCAAACAGTCTTTTGGTCAAATCAGAGTAATTGAACATTACATAATTTTACCTGCAACTCAGCCTTTCTTACCTTGAGATGTGCTTATATTTGAACTTCTTTTATAAATACAAAAATTTGAAATTATCAGCTCTCTTATCAGTATCAGCCAAGGGAAGTAGTAATCTGTTATTGATATTGGATAAAAAAAATGTATATTGCGTATCATTTTTTATATTCCTTTGTCTCTTATTCATTTCCTGTTACAGTTTACATTAAACCAAAGCACTGACTAACAGAAATAAAATCTTTGGATTCAGTGAACCATAAGGAAACATAGAAACCTGATCTTGAAATATCTTCTGCATAGTTATGGCATGTGGATCTTTTAATGGAAAGGGGAGAGAAAAATCATGAGACTTTCTGATAGAAAACAGACACAGCTAAACGGCTATACAAGGAGACATACATGGAGAGAATAATACTGTGATACTTTACCTTCAGCAGGGAAAAACAGTACTGGATTTTTCTCATGTCTGGTCCCAGTGACAGTGTGACGTCTGGATCAGGGTCAATTAGGAAGGTCTTGACTAACTCTTCCAACCTAAACACACAGACACACGCACATACTGAAAAACCTACAAAAGCTGAAACCAGTTCCACATTCCATGTTACAATTCTTCTCTATCACACTTAGCACAGGCCAACCGGGCACTCAAACAGTTAAGATCTATATTTTTGGAGTGCTTCAAATGTTTAAAACGTGGGTCTGGTCAAAGAAAACTATTTACTTAAACGTGTGTTCCTGCTCCACTGGACCGGCCTGTTGATAAACTATCACTGGATGTCAGTCCAAACATTGGTTCTTTGAGGGATGGAAGCGGCCACTGGAAGAGACCAGGAGGCAACCGACCACAAGGATCTAATGTAGGCACGATGACGCGTGGTTCTTATTTTCCGCTGTAACGTGTTCAATGTATAAACACACAGGGTTTACACGACAAAGAGCTTAAAACAAACGTAGGGGTCTTGTTTCAGGGCTCTGCAAAACATCAGTGGTTTTGTGATAGGGGGTTTGATTCTGGAGGTAGCCCCTCAATGACATGTACAACAATCTGTCAGAGAAAACACAGCATCTTTCAAATGCTGGAATGCGTTTGTTTCAAAATATTTTTCTTATGGTGTGAGGTGATATGTTATTTAAAAAAATGTAGCAAATTAATGCTGTATTGAGAAAAAGAAATTCAAGTAAGCTTCAGCTTGAATGGTAATGAGTTGATACTGAACCCTAGAAAAGCCCTGAGGACAGGAGATCAGTCTTTTTGAAAAAGCAAAACATCAAAAAACCCAAAATGTGAATGCCTGAGGACATATGTGCATTGGAAATGTGACAAAAATAAGTCAGGATAAGTGCAATCATTCAGCACTTGGGATGAATCAAGGCACGATCCAGGGAGGAAACGGTGACAAAAAAGCCAGCATGTCCGGTGAATGTGGTCACAACAGACATCATTAAAGGTTCTCTGTGTGATTTTGACCACAAAGAGAGGGAAATCAAGGATAATCACCCAGTTAGAAGGGAAATAATAAAAAAGGCAGACTAAGGAGGCCAAGGCACATTAAATACATCAGCACTTGACGGGCGATGGGCCATGTCCTCTGTGGAACCTCTGTCCTGAACCCTGGCACCGACTCATTGGGTCCCTCTGCCATTTGAGTATGAAAGCAGGACTAAAGCAGTCCTGGCTGAGACACAGTCTTGGGAAACCCCATTAGATCTGGTCAAGCCTCGGCGAATGAGGCTTCGATTCAGCACTGATGCATATCCAACAGCATAATTATGTAGGCAAACATAATACACACATAAATCATGAAACGTATTTGTTTAAGAATTTTAGGGTTACAAATACGAACTAAAGTCCAAAAACATACTGCCCGCTTTCTTCTCCAGGTCTGAGGCGCACTGTAAACATCCGCAGAGGCTGACAGGGCCAACCCAGGACTATACACGCTTGCAATGTCCTGAGATGACTGGCTCGCTGAACTAATATTATTATACACACATACACCCACATACATATCGCACAACCTCTGAAACCCTCTCTGGAACTTTCAGGTTTAACTCAGAGCTTTGAGTAAGCTGACGCCTCCCCTCATCTGTTATTTGTTAATCTGGAAATACAATCACTTAGCCAAAACAATTAGTCTGTGTTATATGACTGAGAGGGTTAAAGGGACATCCCAGGGTGACGTACTTCTGGATCTGCTCGGCAGTGAGCTGGTCCTCTCTCTGTTCTCCTGTCACCATGGCCAGCTCTTCCTTCAAAGACTGGATCTCCCTCTTTAAACGTGCTATCAGCTGAAATACAAAGAATAAGCAAATACACATGTTGTAAAATAACACTTATAACACATTTGCACCTACAGTACAAAACAAAGACACATGCTCACACTGACAGGCTTTTCCTTGCGGCAGACAGATGAGATAAGCGTTTTGAAAATGGTCTTTGTGGCTTAACTTACTGATGCATTCTGAGGACACACTTAAGTGATTCCAGACAACTGAATGCTTCAGTGAGAAAATCCAGGAAGCAAAATATGAATTGGTATTAAACAGCTATGGTGGCAAAAAAGAAAAGAAAAAAAAAAAAGAACACAGCTGCTGTCCGTCTGCACGTGTTTGGTTTTAGGGCCTCGCACACTGAGCCAGTGGGCTGGTTGCCGTTAGTAACCGCTGTCCGGGTCCGGTTACTGTATATACATAAAAAAGCAAAATGTCCTACCAAGTCCAGACATAGCTTCTTAATAAGTACTTCGAGAGCAATCTTTTCAAAAAAGACAAAACAGTAACAGCAGGCATGTCTATTACTGTCAAAAATCATGATCAGAGGAGAGGAAATGTGACAGGATCACAGAGCTGTTTTTATAAACATCATTCTATTGTTTTATACTAACAGGAACTGCATTCTCTATCGTTACACATTGCAAGCCTGAGACACTCACTTACATTAAATAGAATATATGACAAAAAGTTCTTTTAAGGTTTGAAAGGAGAATCCAACAAAAGATATGTATTCAAGTCAAGGTCTTGCCCAAATATACAATTTAATCTTTGAAAATAAGCATGTGGTCTGGCCTCACGTCAGCCACCTAGCACCTAAAGTTTTTTTTTTTTTTAAATTTAGATAAGAGATGAAATGGGACCACATGCATGTAGATGTAGCCATAAGGACTTTCTCTAATAATAGTAGCTTTTCTGATGGAACAGAATAGTTCTGTTATCAGCTTTGTTGACTGTGTTAAGTCTTCCCTGACAATGAGATATGTTCCTTTTTTAGCTGACTGCTTAATCACCTATACATCAGTATGATGTACTGGACTCACCAAGTTATAAAGGCAAATATTGCCTTAAAATGTAATGCTGATGAATATAACAAAGGTGTCTGTGTTAAACACTTTGCAAGGCAAGCAAGGCAGTTTTCTACATTACTAATAGTATTTTTCATATTTATTTCTTTGTACTTCATTTAACAGATCTATGAATTGGGAATAAATCTGGAATTCTCAGCAATACAAACAAGAGCAGGAGGTTGAAGGTCTGCCCATTTGACATATGCCCTGATTTTGATGCTGAGCAGTGTGCCATAATTTGAACTTTAAATGCTATGATCATATGGGATAGACCACATTCAAAACAGCCAACCAATAAGGCAGGTTTAACCTTATATAACCTCCTGCTTTTGGTATCTCTTCAGCTACAGACTCCACCATTAACACTATTCCTTAAATCCCTTGAAAAAGAAAAATAAGTGCAAGAAGAGAATGAATCTTTTCACATAAACAGAGTCTCTCCAAACAGAGACTGTAATAACATGTTAATTGTAGGGAAAATAGGCCAACATCAAAATCAATGTATAGTGTAGTTATTGATAAGAGGCCAGACCAAATGTAGTAAAAATTCTGCACAAATCACACCACAAAAAAAACACACACACACAAAACCACCTAAAAAAACAAGTGGCAATTGCTCTTTTTCTTACACGACCCACTTCTTTCTTCAGTTTCAATCCCACTTAACAATCACCACTGAATTTGACCACACCGCAAAATACTAAAGCAGACTGAATGGCTGGAACTGTCTCAGCGGCAAAGAGCAAACACAGCCGAAAGTGGCGACTGTGTGCCAGAGTCACACAGTGACACTCCAAAGTTCAGTGAAAACCAAATGAAGGTCAAAGGTCAGACTGAGTCATCACAGTAAGGAGCTGGCATTTCTGGCAAACACATTCTCCAACTGGAGAGTCAGAACCATTCATCATTCAGTCAGACATCGTCAACTTGAGATACTCTCGAGAAGAAACAGTCCTGCGGTGTGGTTTGGGGTATGTGCCACCTAGCTTAAAGAACATTTCATCCCTAATCCACCCAGTATCATATTTTTTAACAGTGAACATCATAGCCTGACCACCCCTCACCAGAGCCACTCCCTGTATCTCTTTTTTGGAATACAGAGGCTGATGTAATTCTCCCAGCTGCATCCTGAAATGCTGACCGCCGCTTGTTGGTCAGTGGAATCGTGCAGTCTATTTCAGAGCGCTGAGCCCACACTGGTACCACAGCACGGCGACAGTTGTCCATACACTCCGAATAAAAACTGACTCATGTGACTGATGATGCCAGCATATCCTTTGGAAACCATGTATGCAACAGTACAAAATACAGATTGTTATGGTGATGGAAAAAGCAACATTAAATGTATGTCTGTGTTGCTGTCTCTGTGCTGACAAACATGTCGCACAATTGAGTTTGAAACACTGCGCAGACCAAATCCCAACTTAAACTTATATTCATTCTTGATGCATTCTGGGCAGAAAACCACCCACAGTAAGCTGTAAGCACTGCAGTCTAAGCACAGGTTACACCTCAAATGCATATGTATTATGTAGTCTCACAGAGATGCTGCTATTATGGGACCTCTTCTAATGAGGACAGAGGCGTCAGAGTTTCCCATTATACCTAAACATGGGCAAAGTCTTTAATCCCCCCACAACAAAATGTTAACACATGGCCTGAACCATTTAGGCATTTTAGACAGGGCAAGGAGGATTATTCTACACTTACAAACTCCCTTCTGTCCGAAAGAACGCCTGCCACTTAGATGAAACAGATGAGGGACCCATGGAGAGCAACCGCCCGCAGGAATGTTCACACCCGCTCCTCAAACATGTCTCACTGGTGGGCTATGAGCAGGCCTCTGTTTGACTCACAGGTATGCACTAATCAGAGCTGCCTACTCGAGCAAGATGTTGTGTATATGTATCTTTAAGTGAAGGGAGAGTCCCGGTTCAGGAGGGTCAGCCTGCCCCCTCTTTACTAAGCTGCATAACAACACATTAAGATCAACTTTTTTGACCCTTTAAGAAAGATGCTTGATGGCAATTAAGCCCAAGTCAGACTAAGCACTCCTACACACACTCCTATACAGAATAAATACTTGAAACAAATTCTACATTAAGGTGATAGAAGTGTCTAATAACTGCTGTCAATTTACTCTGACTACAGACCAAGTTCAGCTTGATCTTGATGGAGGATTCAGACTGACCTTAATGCTCTTTGAGCAACACACAGTGCCAACCTTATATGGTATGGTCACTGTGGCTGACTTCATAATGATCACAGATCACTTTCAACACCTCATTCTTTCCCGTTCCATGAGAGACTTGTTAAATGTTTTGTGTGGTCTGGCCAGTTTCCTGCTGTTTTGACTTTGAAGAGCTGCATTTTGCAGCCTGTAGGCTACAGTATAGGTCCATTAAGGCAGTGTGTGGGCTGAACGATGTACCAAACACCGCTTTCAAGATTGTGAAAGTCAAACTCCAGGTTTCAAATCAATTACCACAGTCGGTATATCCAATTGACAGCGTGCCTTTAGATGGGCAGGCCAAAAGAGGGAGTTTGAGTGTCACCTCAAACCACAATAAATGACATCATTCTAATCTGCAAACTGCACTACTGGCTAAGGGTTTTTTCTCTTTATAAACCAGTAAGAGAGATATAGGAGGAGACAGAGAGACGGGAGCAATGAACAAAATGAGAAACATACAAAAAAGTCATAAATGGAGACAAGAAGTTTGCCCACGGAGTTTGGGTTTGCCTGTTGCTGTAACTGTGCCGGACCCAACTGGGTGCAGCCAGACACTGTCACAATTACTGGGCCGGCCGCAGACTCTCTTAAAAATACCTCTGTAGGGTTTGCAAGTGGCCAGCCAAGTCTCAGCACCAGTAATACAGTAGCAGTTGATCCCGAGGCAGGTCATGGTGGGAGGGGAGGAAGCGGATATAGCTGTGATGGCTTACTACTGTATATCCCCGGAGGAGTTCTTACAACAACTACCAGGTCTGTTTCCTGGCACACTACAATAGCAGAAGGTGTGACACGTATTGTAAAATGAAAAAGTAAAGGAGGGAAATGATTGTCATGGCTTAACCTAGCTTAATTGCTCAGACAGTCTCTGATGTGATATCCTGCTGCTCATTATATGTTGTTTTATAATATGTAACAAAAGGTAGATGTAGAACAATATGTAAGGCCTTTGTACAAGAATTGTTGAGTGACCTCTGTAACCACATATAGTATGTTACAACAAGCCAAGGACTTATTTTTGCCAAAACTTTCTCTGCTCTACATCTCCTACGCTGGCCTCTTCTCCAACTAACTATTATAAGAACATATTCACGGTATATAAATACAAAATATAATGAAAGAAAACAGATTGCCCACTCTCATTTTAAAAGTTTTGCACTAGGTCCAAAGATCTCCAACATGTGGGCAGGAGTTGCTCTATAGCTCCATGCGTGCAGCGAGTCTTTCCTTACATGAATGTGTGCAAACACATATATACACACTAGTCTCTCGCTAGATCCTTTTTCAAGAGGCTGTACGGTACTGGGATAAAATATGCCATAACAGAAGTGAAGGCATGTAAACAAGAGTGAGAGAGAATGCAAACAGGACCTGTGAGCAGTGTAAATAACACAAGATGCACAGGCATCTGTGTTGGAGATGGAAAACTGCCTCTTTCTAAGTGACTGCCTGACATTGGAAAAACTTATTTGGTACTGGAAACCTAAAGAGGACACTTAAGCACATGGTGGGTTACAGTTAGTTACGTTTAGAAGCTGGGTTCTCACTACAACTCGCCCCTGATCAATTTAAGGTCTGGAAGCTATGAGGAAGGTCTGGCTATAATGAAACAGCACATTAAGTCATGCTCCTGTGGTGTGATTGTGAGGCTGAGCCATGGTGTTTGTAGTGACTGGTAACGTGCTGTGAGTGCCTGACTGTCTCACCAGCACAGGATCCAGTTCTTCATTCAAAACTGCCTCGTTCTTTATGAGAGCCACACGCTGAGCAAAGCGGCATGTAGAGATGGACTCCTGAAAAAAAAAAAAAAGATTTTATAAAATGCTTGATTTTCTGTCTGAGAGGAGACCTTTATTCATGGTTACTCCATATTAGTTATTATGTAGGAGACTCCTGCTCACTATTACCACTTCTACTATTACTACTACTTTTACATCTTAAAATGAAAAAATTATTGTCTTTGCTTGTTTTAATACCCAGAGAATCCAACTTAGCTTTTCTGAAAGTGTGTGTATTCATTATTGTCACAGCTAGTAAGGAAGACCAAGAGGATAATGACATTGTTTCACTCTAAAAAGCTTGTTTTGCCACACTTTCTTGGCAATGGAACAGAAAATTCTGTCTTAAAACGGATGCGGGCAGATCATCCTTACATCAAGGTTCCTCTTGTCGACTGCCAGAGTGGCGATCATTGTAGTCATGCAGTTGCCTCCAAGACTGTCCCTCAGCACAGAGGTCAACAAGGAGTTTCTGTAAGGAATGTGGGTGCGGTTCCTTTCTGACAAAGCTACAATCACCTGAAAAATAAAGCAGATCAAAGGGCTGTCATGTAAATGAAGACAGACAGGACAAAAGGAAACAACATACCAGACTGTAACAAAAAAAAGGCAATTATTCTTTCCAACATAGACTGTTGTAACTGAACAAATGAGTGGAAAGCATTATAATTACTATATCATTATGAAAGGTATTAAACTTGCTGCATGAAAACAAACACAGTAAATAAACCAAACACATGAATAAAAAATATATTCTAGGTGTATTTACAATAAATATATATTTTTAACATTAAATTGATAGTATAATTTATTGGTTGAAATTAAAAACATGTCTCAGTAGGGGCTACCTGTTCTAAGTAGTGGAGGGACAGGTTGATGTACTTGGCCTCGGTGAGCAGCTGCCCATTCAGGCCGGTCTTGCTAACTCTGTCTGATCCAGCCAGGTCCACCAGGTGGAGCTTGGAGCGGTGCACGGTGGCTGAGCCCGGCTCACGCCTGCATAAGTGCACAGTGAAAATGCAGTGGGAACGTGTGGAGGCCTGGTTCATTGGAGTCTGGAGAGAAAAGAAGAAAGAGAGTAGAGTGGTGAGAGAATACTTTGAACAAGCTGTAAGTATTTTAAATGCTCTAAAATCAGTACACGTGGTGTTCACAAAAAAAGGAAAAAAGAGGTTTTATTCTCCATCTGTGGTTTGTTCCATATTCAAACAACAAAAAACATGTTTCCTTTGATTCGTTTTTTTTTCTTTTGCTCCCACTGGTTTAAAGATCAAAGCCACAGCATGTGTAACCGATGAGCAGTAAACACATGGTGGCGGCTTTACAAAAGCTGAGGTTGATTTTAAGATGGTCACTGGAACGGCAAACGTCAGGTTGAGACCAGGAGGGGACAGAAATAGAGTATGAGTCACTCTGCAGCAAACTAGCTGTATTAAATAGAGAAGGATGGGTTACTCACAAGGTCCTCAAACAGAGAACAAACAGAGAAAATGGACATTCATCAACACAGAATTGATTGCACTCTTCTTTTAGTTTTACGTAATAATGACAATACCAGCTTTTAATTAGACTGGAGGGGTTTTTCTCTTGACCTAAACTAACTTCTGACGAAGGCTGAGATTCTTTAACGTCTGTGGAATGGTCATCAGTCTGAGATATGGACGTGACAGTCTCTTTGTGCTTGTTCGAAAACATCATCATCGACATTCCAGTTCATTCACTCTAAAAAGGTTCTCTGACCCTGACTTGTTGTTGGTGTAAATGTTCCAACACCTGCCTGTTAAGGTCATGACAGCTCATGACAGATCCTTCACTATCTAAACCCACCGCTATCATCTCTGTCCTCAGTCCAAATTCCGTTCACTCTGCACACGTCCATGTTTGCTCCCCAGGGTACCACTGAAAGTAATGGGAAGCAGCCCCAAGATGTTGACAAGGGATCACATACTTTACAGGATTGAATAAAGGGTCAAAGGTAAGGATAGAGTGGCCATGTTAATACATCAGTGTCACAGTCTCCCCACTGACAGTTATTTTCCACACCAATGAACACAAAGCAGTGCTGGTCAAACCTTGAAAAGTGAAAAGTGGTCTTTACTGTCAGTCTGTCGTAGCAGCAGATCATAAAGCTTAATCCATTCCTCTCTAAAATGGTTTTAACAAAAACTGAACATTAGAAACTCTTGATGGGAAGATTTATTGTAGGACTGTTGTTTTAAGGACTGCTGCATTAGTTTTAGCTAAGTGTCACACATACATTGAAGGACTGTTAATAAATGTATTACAACTGATTTAGACTACCAGCAGCTGTTTGTATATAAGAAGTGTCAGTTTTTATCTCTGAGGGCTGTTGTGTCATTATAATGACACTAATCAAGACTGCATACTAGCTGACAGACAGTTTGGGTACATATTTGAGATGTTCACGCAATGTCTGCACCATAGCAATTTATTAACACAAACAAAGGCTTTTTTTAAAGTCTTTGAGAGCTGATTAGGTACAGTCTGTGTATTTAAATGGTTACAGACAATGTTTTCATGTCCACAGAGTGCATTGTGTCCACACAGGGGCATTGAAGTATTTCTCAGTTGTAAAATAAACAGCAGGACACGCAACCCCATCGGAGTCACTTCCTTTATTTTTCTGTGTTTTCAATCGACCACATGTTGATCTTACATGCACCACATGCTGACCACACACACAGCTCTGCAGTGGGTAAGCATAAAGTTGTGCTGGTGTGACAATCTTCAAACCACTTGAGATTGCTGACTCAAAAGGCTAAGATTGCGATTTAATATTGACCACCTGCTGAGCACCCACTCACCATTACAACTTCACAAAAGGAGGTAGGATGCAGAAAGGGGCAAATATCCCTGTGCTGCATCCCCACATGTGAGGAGAAGTTAAAACAAGGATGCGGAAAAAAGACCATATGGGTGGAAATGTTTCCTGAAGAGGTTGAAGGAAGGGTGAGGAGTTGAGAGGGTGTATTTTATTTCCTGTCCAATAAAGAGTGTAGAGGGGACTGCCAAGCCTCAGAGCGAGTGAGCTCATTGTCTCCTGAGTGTGGCGTGAATGTGTCATCTTTTATCCACATGGCTGGGAGCAATAGAAGAAAGAAAGCATTACTGTTAACTTTATTGGAAGTCTTTGTGGAGCAATGACTTCTGGGATAATTCTGGCAGCAACAAAATGATCATGTTGATGGCGCTTTGTTTGCTTGGGGCTCTGGACAAACCTTCTTGTGAAGCAGTTCCAGAGAGGACAAGTTCACAATAGTCTCTGTGTGGGTGGATTGTACCGGAGGCTCCCCGCTGAACTGTGCAGTGCCTCGACTGCCAGATCAACAGACTCATGTAACATCCAAGAATGTCTGTCCACTAAAATAAACTCCAAGGTAAGACACTGGTGGACACTGAGAGTGTGTTCTCAAGGTAAATGAAAACCAAATGTAATTTTTTTTTTTTAGGGATTGATTATTTCAGTGAAATACGCATGAAAATGTGTGGAAGCTAGCCTAGTTTCTGAAGAAATTCCATCATGAATTTCTTTTGTACTGGCTTTGTGTCAAGGAAGAATCCTAGACGCACCAAAAACTGAAACACTCAACAAAAAAAAGTAAATCTCTGTATGAAACTGTGTTATTCAGTTCACTTTTACTCTTAGTTATTTCCTTACAAACCAACAGCACGAGTAAAACGAGGTGAGATCAGCTTTTTACTTCAAACCTCAGGTTGCAAAGCAAAATCTGACTCACCACATGTCACATCGGCGTGGGGAGTCTTGGTGTCTGAGTGTAGAAAAGAACCACCACAACATAAACAGAAATTACAGAGAGAATTCTTGGTTTAACGTGGAAAAACATGGTAAAAAAAGGACCACAGGGGACCAAAATAATATTTTTGAAGGGTCTTTAAGGTCATATAGACAACAACTGCGGGGGAAAACAAATAAATGTGAAATAATTATCTAAAATTTATTGACGGATTTAAAATGATCATAATATTTACATTTAAGCGAGTTTACTGACATGATCTGATAAGGCCAAAGGATCTCTGAGCCAATAGCTTGACTATATTGATGTCACATGTCATCATCTACCCCTGAAGCTTACGAGTTGTTGTAGCATTAGTGCATGGGTCTCTTCGCTAAAACATCATAAAGTAAAGTAGTGCAATTCAGCGTATCTAAACCAAGTACACAACCAGTAAGAGTCCTTCCAGTCTAAACTAAACTTTTACTGGTTAGATTGTCAAAATTAGAGAAATATCAGGTTCAATCCCTGCATAGCTACATTAGCATTAGTGACAATATGCTAGGTATAAATGTTGTCCATGTCACCTCTAAGGTAGCCTTTACAATGCTTTAGAATGTTTGAATGCTTCTTGCATTTGAGGTTAAAAAATACCCTTCATGCCATTTATCCTAGGAGTGGTCATGTGTTTTTGTGCACTGTCTATACGCCTCATTGGGATTATTACATGTGCGGTGTGAAGTACTAAGTGGAGGTCACATCATTAATGTCAGTCACAAACATGCGTTTCCTTCTTTCTTACTTCTGCAATCATGCGGTTGGTGTCGCCCAGGAAGAGCAGATTGAGAGCCTCCTCCTCATTTGCCGACTGCTGCAGTGACAGATTCCTGAGATGGATGTTCTGGTCTGGGTCCTCCATGATCATCACTTTTCTGGGAAAGTAAACAACATTGTTAAAAAGATACTCCGGCATAATAAATTAACTTATGAATAAAAAAATGAATGAGCTCAACAAATCCGCTCAAAACCCAAATAATCCAATACTGAAGCAATTATGAATAATTAATTATGTCGGTTTATAATGTCAGTTATTTGTGTCCATTTCCCTCCCATCGCCTTGGCCTTGCTCAGTTCTAAATCCAAACAAACCACATCTGCAACTCAGTGTGGGCTGCGACTCTGACTGACACGTGCGCTTTATCTTTTAGTGGGGGAGGGGGGCTCATAAGTTGATGACAGAGAGGCCTCACTTTTATACAAACAGGTAATTTGTTCCTACCCACATCAAACACTCTGAAACACAGTGTGCTTGGACAGATTGAGCTAAAGTGAGTATAATCCTACCCCTCCATTTACATCAAGCCACCAGGGTTGTGACAGAGCTGCTACTGGGTTGAGATGTCAAAGAGGGTGTAATGTCTGGAGGACACATGTAGATGATTATGTTAACATGTGCATTATTGTAATTTTACACAAATATAAATATTGATTTCCAAGATATTTAACAGACTCTTAGCTAATTAGAGGATGTAATGCTCCCCAGATAAAATGATGCACAGATGGAGACAAGAGGTAACACAAAACTAAAACAATTAGACCAAGTATGACAGAAAGAAGAGAAGGGGGAGGCAGCAACAGACAGCAGACCAGCAGTCAAAGAGAGAAATTTGTCAGTGCCACAACTTCTCCTTGAATCAGCAAGTGTGGCCACAGCATGGTTTAACAACGGGCACTGTCTATTTCCAGAAGACTGTGATTTGTGGGTATTGAAACCTTGAGCTGGATCCTCTGCGAAAGGAGAGAAGAAACTTAAATGGAACCAGTACAAGAAAATACAAGACAAACACCAAAATGATGTACCAAGACGATGTCGCGCCTGGTATGAGAAAAAAAAGACAAATAAGATCATACACAGACAAACCTCCAGACAGCTGGAACATATAATCACAAAGAAAGATGGACAGAAAAGAGACAGAACGAAACATGACGAAACAGGAAACACTGCAAGGACCAGAGACAGTCTCAAAAACGGGGCAAAACAGGGAAGCAGAAGAAGACATGAAAGAATGAGTGAGAAAAAGATTCAGATGGGCACCAAAAAAAGAGCTTCCCTCAGTGCAGCTGCAGCAGTGACAGGCTATGAAAAGCTACAGCATTGCTCCACATGACCCTCTTGCTCTCCACTCCAATGGCAGAGTCTGCACCAGGTTGACCACATCCATGCATGCTGTCCCACAGTCTCATTATGTCAATCGGCAGTTTGTAGTGAGATGGTAAATACTAGTCTCCGTCCTTCACCACACTCTGGGCCAGGCTGACATATAGCTGTTCAGGAATAAGATTCTGCTAAAGCCACAAGTGTCTGGGAGAATAATGGAACCAGGGATGATTGGCCTTTTCTATGAAAGTAAGCGTATCAATCACTTGAACAGTAAGTGCATGTTTCCAAAGCCAAATGTACACAACATGACACTCAGTGTTTATATTTTGGATTTCAAATGGATGTCTGCAGCATCAGTGTAGCAAAAGTAAAAAACCATAAAAAGCTAATAAAAAGAACACTGACGGAAGGTCTTCCAGTCGAGACGCTTCATGTCTGGAATCCAGAAGATCATATCCGATCTCATTGTAGATCTCTAGGTAGGAGATGTGTGTCGTGTAAACCATACTGCTGTCCTGTGGAGTAAAAAATTTACACATAATTAGACTGAGTACATAAAGATGGAAATATTAGAGTTTTTGACATTTGGTAGAAGCAAATCCTTTTTAAATTTAGAAGTTTTGCTGCACAAGCAAAAAGAGTGATGATAGAGACAGCCAGTTTGATATGTTTTCTTGGATGTTTCAATGTGTGTGGCCTGTACAAATGAAACTGAGACATTTAATTTACTGGATAAACAAGCTGACACTCTGTGCTGACCTGACTGAAGTGTTCAAACAGATAGGAAAGGGTGCGAGGGATAATGCCACGATCACTGTAGCGCTCAGCCCCTCCTGTGATGGTAAAGGTCTTCCCACTGCCCGTCTGGCCATAGGCAAATATGGTGCCATTATAGCCAGCCAACACACTGTGCAGACACACACAGACACAAATACACACATCGATGAACATAAAAGCCAAAGTATATTTGGTAATACCAAATACACAAAAAATAAACACTATGTGTGTGACATATTATTCATATTTCATAAGAGGCAGATTTAATGCACAATTTCAATAAAAATACTAAAATGCTTTCACAACCAATTATTCTCATTACTCAACTGACTACAAATGGCAGAAAAAGCCCATTTAAAAAGTACAGTAGAAGTTCTTGGAACAGCACTTAAGTAAAAGAAAATTCTGTTTTTGCAGTTTGAGAGGAAATATGAGAACAGCTTGGACCAGACGTAAAAAAGTACAGTTAATGTTGATTGGCTTTTAACAAAGGCTAAATATATGCAAAAACTGGCCTAACTGAGGTTAGGGTGAGAATAAAACTATTTTCCTTTAAAGACAGCCTCACTGGTGTAAACATGTTACAGCATGCATCTGTTTCTCTGTAAATATAACCACGTTCTTGCTCAATTGCATTGTGTGCCATTTATGACATCACTATCTTAATTTGCAAGAGTGCAGGCAACTGTCAAGTATATCCCCAAGCACACAGCAAAAAGTCTGAGTCAATTAAATCTGACACTCAAAATCCCCAGGAAAAGATGGCAGTGAGTGGAGAGCTGCCATGGCGACAGTCATCTGACGGTGAGGGAGGAATGTCTCGGAGTGAAAGTGAGGTAAAGGGCCCAAACCCACTCAACTAGGCAGGGCCTGGTAAATTTTGGTTTGGCACTGAATCCCCCTTGGAGCACGTGCACAGGGCCACGGAAACCAATGGTATCCAGCTCTGGTTGAATGAAATGAACATCCAATATGATGATACTCATCTGAGGTAGGAGAAACTGGCATAATAAAAAACTCCTGTTCTGCAGTTTTGGAAATAAACCAGGAAGAAATAGTAAGATGACAGACAGGCCTCTGACACACGAGCCTGGATCAAAGGTGAGGATAAAATTTGTGCTCTTTGACTTGCCAGTTGCAAAGTAAATGATATCTTGACACTATATTTTTCAAAATGAATTATAAACTATTATTAACTTAAGCCCCTCACTTATTCTAATGGAACTGCCAAGCCAGTATTTGAGCAGTGTGTGAGTTTCCCTCCCTGTGTGCTGTACAAATCCACACCCTACATGAGAACGGCAAGGGGAAAAAAATGCATGTCAGTTTATATAAAACACTATGTCCAGTCATGAGAATGGCGGTTGGTTAAGTCTGACTTGGACGGCCACTGGGCATCCATTTCATCTGGTGTGAGTCATGGCAGTGATTGGCAGCAGGGAGAAAAGACACAGGCTCAGTGTTTAGCTTAATGTCAGTGCTAATGATGTGGCCTGGGCCCTGCCGCTGAGGCTTGGGCGTTTACCAATGCTTGTTCCTGTTTACACCTCAGCTTTCCTGGAGATTGGCTGTCCAATCACCCAGAAGATTCTTGTTTTTCCTGTTCATTTTTATAAAGCAGTATGTCTAATGTTTTGAGGTATTAAGGTGAAGTACAAAACTAAACAGACCCCCATTATTCTTTAAACTTGGGCTGCAGGTTTCACAGACTTGTGAAATGGAATTTTGAGTGCAGATAGAGGTTTTGCCCTGCCAGCCCAGCATCATTACATTGGCTCTTCCTCCTTCAGAGCTGTTAATATGGGTTTGTTTTTTAACTACTGTGTTGGGGATTAAATGACTGGTTATGGTTCCACCATAGCAGGGATAGAGACTAGTGTCCAAGTTAAGAGTTAGCTTTTGGCTAAACTTAAAGTGAAAAGTTTGACTGAGTACCAACTTAAAAAACAACTGAACAGTCATTGCTGGTTGAGAGGATAGGCGCCTGCATGCATTTAACTGACTTTTAGTGCCTTGACTTCTGACCATGTAAATAGCAACACAACATAAACAAAGCAACATCATACTTATCAGAATACCAACTGGGTTTCACACAGCCTAGTTTAAGTAAGTCCCAGCTTAACTGCTTTTCATAATCCCTCTCAATAGTATTTGGAGCAAGGATATGAAGCATTGGTCTTGCTCTGTTCTTAAGATTATGCTCAAAAACAACATATCCTATAGGAAATATGACCTGAACATGCAGAGTTATTTCCCGTTTTTTAGCCACTGTGGTGTGATTGGATTTAAAAGGTTAAAAATTCCTGTTATTTCAAACATTCAGTGTGTAGACATGCATTTTGCAGAGGGGGCAAGGAACTGACAGTGGCCTAAGAAATGTCTGATTGGGGAGACAGATTAGTCATGAGTGACTAGTTCCCCTGAGGCTGTAGACAGTCTTATCAACGAATAAAATGCTAACCTCACATTGATATGGTTAGACATAGCCTGATTGTGACCGAAATTTTTAACTTGATGTTTACTGTCTGTCAAACAAAGTCGAAACTGTTAAAGATCGGCAAAATTAATTCTCAAGCAAGTGAACCCGTGTGAGTCAGGTCAAACACATCCAGGACCTTAGTCAGCCAATCCAGACATCTCACAATGCTGTTTATATGTCCTCTAATAGCAAAGATAATGCAAAGCAGTTGTGGGACTCCACAAATAGCTCCTATTGTGACTAAGAAGGCTGGGTGGAATGTTGAGGGTAAATTGAGACAGGGGGACAGAGTTTGGTGAGAAGGAGAGGAAGAACCTTGTTCACATAACAACAACACAACCAACATTTGATCACAGGAAATTCCAAGTAAATTCCCTCTTCTCTGGTTGTTTTCTCTCTTGGAAGCCAGTCCTGAATAAGAGTATGTCTAGGCAAGGGGTGAAGCTCTGACAAACACTGGAAGAGACACTCTGTTGAACTGTAGGGAAAAATTGTGTGTGAAGGCATCTCAGGTGAAGAGGAGAGGAAGTAAATTTCATGGTTGAGACACAATTTGACTCAAGAATGAAATGCAAATTTGTTTTATAGTGTTCCATTTTAATGGGTAGCATCCAATGTAGCTACAATATTGTTTACTGAAACTAAATTTTAAATGAGTGAATATTTAAATAAATCTGATAGGGATGCATGACATTTAATTTGCTGGTTCTATCAAACTGGGAGGCTTCCACTTCTTTACTTTTTAACAGTGAAGTTGTATATTTTATCATCTAGTCAACCACTTTGGTTCTCAGAGTTTTTTTCTCCTTTAAAACTTACCTGTAAATATGTAACAATTAAATTGTTGGCCGGTGAAAATATATAAAAAGGATTATCTGATTTTTTCCTATTATATTTAGGATATCATGTATTTATTGGATAATAACTTAGGTAATTTTATTGACTATGTTAGCTTAAATTGACAATAGCAAATTACATTAATCATTAACGACAAAACATAAAGAATTAAATTTGTTTAGAAAACTGGGAATATTAATATTTAAAATAAACTCTAAAAAAAAGGTAACATTTAAAACAGGCTTAGGTAAACACCCCAATTCATTTTAACTGGATGGTATCGACAAATTGCTGGTATCTTTGATCTTTTGGGACATATTAGTAGACTAGTATCACAATTAAGGTACTAATGAATGAAAATATGAACAGCAACTTAAAACAAGTGAGCTGCAGTACATAGCAAAGCTGTATGTTGTGGCTTTAAAAAGGTTCTCACACTCACAATGGCACAGTGCACCATACTGCCTGCCAGCTTAGTTCACTTAGTGGTTTTAAGTATGTAAAGTAGTCCAAAAATCACAGACGCCCTTCTTTTCCATCCTAAAGAAAGCAGAGCCTCACTGAGTCCTGTCAACAAGGCTGGCTTAAAGCCTGTGTGGCCTGACCGCAACATGAAGAGATGTGCAATGCTGGGCACAGGTGGTTAGTGATAGCTTTTGAAATTTGTGATTTCTGAATATTAAAAGGTTTTAGTGTTAAATGTTTACAAAAGGGTTTCAAAGAAATTACCATCATTTTCAAAATGACCTAATATTAATACAAACATTTATTTACCTGTCTGCAACTGGTTTGGCAATGCTCTCAAATATCTCTTCTTGTTTGACTGTTTGATCAAATAGCTTTTGGAACCTGAGCAAAAGTGAAAAAGGATAAAAAGACATTACCGCCATGACACATTTGAAAAAACTGAACAAGTCAGAACATCTATCTATAATCTACTATTTATTTTATTACTACATCATACACTAACAGTGTATGTAACCTGTTTATGTCAAACATTCAAGGCTCAACAAAGTTACCCACAGCAATACTGAACAAGCAGAAAAGCAGTCTATTTAATTGCCAAAGTGGATGAGGAAGAATTTAGTCATTCTGTTTTCTAAAACAGTCTCAACCCATCATGTTTTATCCCACAGAAAGATGAGAGCGATGTGAGAGGAATCCGCCCAGGAAGACTGTTAAATGTGGAAATTTTATTTCTATAAGGGCGCAAGGGAACCTCCACAGGCTATTTTAAGGCTCTGTGGTTTTCAAAGGCTCTCAGTGTCCACTGCTGTCTGACTCCCTAACTGTGAATTTAGGGCTTGGAAGCGTGGCATGGGCCCTGCCCAGAGGGTATATAAGGCTGCTGCTCTCACCACCAGCATTAAACAGATGTTCTGGCTCTGCAACGACTGAACTGGTGAATGAATTATTCATAGGAGAAGTTCTTATGCAACCGTGAGAGAATAAATTTAGTTGGCAACACACCTTCTTTAATGTTGCATGTTTTCTTTATCAATTTTAAAATAGTTACACAACTCTTGCAGGTTGCATGTTAATTGAAATCAAGAGCTAAAGTATCTTTCTGCAAGACTTTTGCTTTTTCTCAGGTTCAGCACAGCATCAGAGCGTCAGTTGTTGTCGTTTAGAATATTTAACTTACTAAAAGACAATAATGATGATTCAATAATGATGTTATAAAAACATTACATGTAGTTGTATTTATCATTAACATAACTCTAGATGTAAGTTCAACACCATGACAACTATACAGTAGATGTAAAATGGATGTAAACTACATAGTATTGTGGACTTAAAGAACCACATCAGTTTATTTAATTAGACCAAATTAGTTGATTGATTTGGGAAAGAATGGAAACCAAAATCGGATCAATACAAATACAGCTGCCTGACACTCTACCTGAACTTGTAGCACTCCCTCTTGTTATTAACAAAACCATCAGCCAGGTCCCTGGGCACCACAAACTCCAGAGACGCACCTGTCTGCTCCTCATTGTCCAGAGAGTACACCTGAGGGAGCCAGAGACAACAGTAGGGTCAGTGAACGAAGCCTACAGGCAACAGTTTATTATCACTGGACAAGGTTGGGGTTAAATCATAACAAGAGAATATTTGGGGAGTATCTTGGAGTATCCACATGCAGTAGGAATTCATCTTCTGTTTTGAAAGAGTAGTCTTTTCTATGATTTCTTATTTCTTGCTACATTGGTATGTGGTGCCATCCATGCAGCCCAACTTAAACACAAGGACAATATATCATGTTAGGTCTAAAATACCACTTGACCACTTGCGGTTTGGGTACCGCAAGCCCCAAAATGAAGAGATTGAGTTTATGAAGCATATATCCTGTGGAAAGCAATAGAAATGAGCAAGCAATCATAATCAGTGTACAGTGTAGACAAGCCCAACAAATTTACCTCACCAAAGCCTCAAGGGAGACAAGAAAAACTGTAGAACATTGCACCAATATAGACTGAGCTCTAGCAGTGAAGGACACTTTAAGTGAGGCTGGCTGGGTCAACCCAAGCACCCCCACCCTCTGTTTCTGAGCTTGGACAGATGTTCTGGCATATGTTTCTAATGGACACTGATGCAGTTAAAAGTCCCCAGGGTTTCAAGAATAAAAGATAAGGCCTAAATGATTGGATTGTTTTTTACTGTCATCCCGCCTGCAGTACAGCCTCCTGAACACCACTGTTCTGCTGACTTTCACGAACATCTGCAGAACCTCAAACAGCCCCAAGCAGGTAGCTGTGCTTATTTCATTTTGTTGGATACTGTAAGCTTAAGCTAAAGTGCCTGAGAAACCCTCAATGTAATTTGATTATTTAATCCATGACTAGCTGTGCTCAGACAATAAACTGAGCTGTAGAGAAAAGATGGTCCTGCAAGGGAGGCTGAATAAAAATTGACTTTTTTTTTTTTTTTTTTTTACATGTGTGTCCAATAAAGAAGGTCCTTATCTGAACATTATTGTGTACTTCTTTGCTAAAAACAAAATAAAAAGAAAACACTATTATAATGTTTGATATTATTGTCTAAGCTTTCCATTGTTTGACACTTATCTTAAATTAAAAATCTGATTTAGGCTTATTAGTTTCATCTTGACTGTGCTGCAGTTTACAGAATACACATTAATTGTATGGGTGACTCTGTAAAGAAGGCTCTCTACTTAAAAGAAAAGCAGCTTTAAAATCTAATATGGCCAGTGAAGGGCAATGCTATTGAGTCTTAATTAAATTTACAGGGGGAACAATGAGAACGTGTGAGCTGCGTAGTAAACATCAGCATGCAACACAAGCTGTTAGCCTCTTCAGCTCAACAGCAACTTCAGACCCCCAATAACCCATTAAACAAGATAGAGATGGAGTATGGTTCCTGCTTCTGAGTTCTTAGGTTGCTTGTTGCATAATGCAGGTGATCGCATTTTAAAGACTTTTAAGGCAGATGTTTTGACGTGTCATAACAAGAAAAGCCCACGTGTAATTGAAAACATTCATTAATAGTGATTGCCTTCAGTTCAGGTGTGCCTTGGCACTGTGCAGTAAATTCTTCATAGCTGACATTACTTACTGGGACACGTAAAGGAGCCAGTTCTTAAAAATGTCTTTTGTTTAAAAGAGTTATGACAAGTATTGACATTTTAAACACAACCTAAGCAACATTGTGCCCACACAGGTGTGTTTTAGTAGTTAAAACCTTTTGTTTTTGAGATAAAATGTCGTTCTGAACTGTATAATTAATGTAACGGGAATATAGACGAGCATGTCTCGCATTCAGAGAGGCCTTCTTAATATAAAGCCGACATTAGCCAACACTAGCTTCAATAAACATCATTTCTGGCATTAATTTTAATATCCACTGAGTTGTATTTGGCTAAATGTTAAATTTTAGTTGTCAGCTTACCGCAGCAGTTTTCTTAGTGGGTTTAATGCGACCAAATATCTGTATCGTTTGTTTCACCATTTTTTAACACCAAAAGTAAAACTGTTCAGTTTGGCAGCTAAACCATAAACTAACTGGTAAGCTCGCGGGCTAATTCTAGCGTTAATGTGAGTGTGGCGCCTCTAGTTTGTTGTTGGTGGTTGCTAGGTGACGAGGCTCGCCTCCACCAACAAAGATCGTCTATGCACTTCAAGATGACTCATCAGCGCCAAACAACCAGCGTTTCCACAAATTATTCTCTTTCTCCAGTTTTCCAAGTTGATAGTACTGAGTCAGAGCCAGAGATGTTCAGAGACTTGTGAGTGTGTAGAAAAGTTGCAAGTAAATAACATTAATCACAATATCAGATGTAAAAAATAAAACCAGAATTTATAGCTGCTCTATTTTTATCTGTTTACTCTTATTCGCTAGGTGGGTGTTTAGGCAGTAGATACATTGGCAGATGAGCATTCAGCACTGTAGGTTCACATTAGATCACTGACAGTCACTCACGGTGCAAATAGGTGCTTCCTTTACCTGCTGTGAATGTTTCATTAAACTGTCACACAACTTGTCTTTAATCCAGCACCCCAGAACTGAATGATTGAAGCAATCTTGTGTTAAAAATTAAATTAGAGAGAAAAGATTGCAGGATATGTTTTGTGTGTGAGGTTGAGATTGGGGCAAATTTATCAGTTTGGCACAAGCTTACACACGCACACACACGCACACACGCACGCATGCCCATACATGCACACGCACACACACATAATATTCCACCAGTTAATGTATGGCATTCAGATTTTGTTTTATTTTATCATATATTTGATGTGGTTAAATTGTCTCTGTCAGACTGATTTATACAGTTTATTTACCTGTACAATACAAGGATTACAGGAAATTTAGGCAGAGGTTATATAAAGTATTTGGTTTTAGGAGGGATTCACCGGGGGGAAAATAGCCCAACATGCTCTCTCTCTCTCAGAGAAACTCATAAGGAACACAAATTCACTTATCAGTTGATTTACGAAGAACCATATGTCTTGTGTTTGGGAGGGTGGGAGTGTAGGATGGGGGATTGGGGTGGCTTCGACCCTGTCTCTAATTTCAGTGTATGTGTGTCATGCTGTTTCTGGTATTTCACCTGAACCCTGTATGTTCTCCCAAATATAGCCTACCAGGAGGCCTACCCCCCCAGGCTGCACAGCAGACAGTGTGCAGGCCCATGAAGGCAGTGTGGTTTCATGGTGGCATTTAAGAGAATGTATCATATTGGTTCCAGTGCATTCCTCGATGCTTCAGGAAAATACTTCTTGTGTGGTTTCTTGTTTTCAATAGATTTGTGTGAGTCTTGTTGTGCTTGATTATACCATTCTTCTGATTTCAGTGGGCAGTTTGGTTTAAATGTCTAGATAATCATACACCAAGTTTGCTATTAAGAATGTGTGGCATTATACAAGAGTGTGGTTGCCTCTACAGTATTATTCTCAGATTGTGTGCTTGTCCGTGTTTGTGTGTTTTGTGTTTTTGTTACAGTGTTACAGTCCATGGTCCAAAATTAAAACTAACCAAGTTTAAAAGATAACATGACAGTACTCAGTGGAATTTGATGTTCTTATAACAGGAAAAAAAACACAAAACACACCAAATGAAAGCCTTGTCACTTTTGTGTACCCCATTACCTACTTGTCCTTGTTCCTGGGGTAAACATCTTTAAAACTTACAAAATCAGGAAAAAAAATCCATCAGACAATCCAAACAGTTTGCCCACTCACACAAGGATGAGCATTCACGAGAGGTTTGTGTGCGAACAACCAATTGGACAGAACATGTTTCACATGGGTTCCAAATGATCTAACATGCAACTCTGCATTCCTTCAGCTTACACTGTCTGTCTGTTTGGAATATTTCGTGTTTAGCAGTGGGCAATGGCTCTGTTAGGACTGAGGGCAGCTTGTCAAAGGATTGTTGCTGATGCTGGTATTGGTGTTTTTTGTGTGCTACTGGTCCTTTTGGTTCAAGCAGCAGTCAGGCAGGTACAGCATGCATGTCTGAACAAAGCTGTGTGGAACTCAGCAGAACTCAACTTCAAAGAGGCAGCTTTATTACAGCCATATTGGATATTCTTAATGTGGAAAAGATACTTTTGTTTTAACCAGATAGATTATTAAATGTGTTAACTCACACCATGGTCTTTGTCCAATGCAGTTTTGTTTTTGTATTTGAAATTAAGCATTACTTTTGAACAGACCTCCATGACATCTGTGCTTATATACTATAGAAAGTCTGCATGTATGAAAAAAGGATCTGGTCAAATGACTGCCCATTTCATAACCAGCTCGTATTTCAGTCGAACCAGATAGAGGATTTCTTGCACTTCTTGACACTTGACCTCTTGAGGTATCAATGAGAGAATTCAGATTTGATAATATCTTTTTTAAGGAGCTACTTAAACTTTCGGATTTTACCTTTTGACCTTTGCTTAACTAGCCATTTTTCATGGTATATTACACATGACAAACAGCAACTGTTTGCAAAAATCCTGTTTGTGTATCCTGTGTTTTATTCCTCTTTTAAATCACCAAAACACAATTGGGAACTTTTCAGAATGAATGATATGACAACCGCTATCACCAGCAATAATTCTATTGATTATCACATGATGTCAAGTCAGAGCATTTGCATTAAAAAACTGCCTTTTCGAAGAGGTCCATGCACTCTAAGAAGGAAGCAGCCACGTCAACTTTCTACAAAACAATTAAACAGAGTTGTAAAATCTGTTTCCTTGTAGTTAAATCTGTTTCCTTGACAGAAAAGTGCATGCAGTTAACACCAACTGAGGGCTGGACTGAGCTTGTTAGGGAGCTGTGAACTCTTTTTGTAATATCCTGTTTTGGTCCATGAGTCGTCTTTAGCTTTAGCTGACATAGCTGTGGTTTCACCCCAAAAGAGCCAACCAACTGTACTGCAGGAGTTCGACTCACGGAAACGGAGATCTGGGGCAAAACATTTTTTTTAAAACAAATGTTGAGCAAAACACTCTGTTTTTAATACTTAAAAGTTTTCCATGCATGCAAACCACACTGAATTCTTTCCTTTAGCTTAGTGATGTACTTTTAGGTTGTTTCTTAGATTCTTATCAATGATTTCCCATAATTTTGTTTTAATTTTTCCTATTTCCTGTGTTGAGTTCACAGGAAGATCAGGTGACAGTAAAAAATGAATAAGTGACACAATGGAACTGTCACCATGGATGGCGCTTACATATGCTGACATGTGCAGGCATGCATGTGCGCGCACCCACACACACACACACACACACATGCTTCATCCACTTTGAAAGGACTGAGGTACAGTGCACACTGTTGTTTTGATACAGATAAAGGTTGATGTTACTTGCTCAAACCAAGTTCATTTCAAAACTTGTAGAACCTTAAAGGCAAAAACAACTTGTGCTCCAGCAGCACAGAAAAAAACCTGTTTTTTCAGTCACCTCTGCCAGCATTCGACACCCCTGTCTCTGAATGCTGGCCTGGCACTTACTCAAAAAGGTGTGCTCAGTGTCAGAGGATTTCAGCCTGGCTAGAAAAGTATGCAGCACTGTCCTTACAGGCTATTTGGTTTGGTTTCGTGGTTTGATTTTGTCTGGATGTTTACAAGATGACTTGGTACCCATGTCAATACATATACTGTAACAACAGGATCAAATGTGGGTGATGCAGGAGGGAATAACATCTAAAAATAACCCAAACTGAAAAGCAGACAGAGGGAGAAACAGTGTTCCGTAAATATACAGATGATGTTGAGTTAATGTACATATCATGTATGTTGCCATCGCATCACTTAGTCTTCCTTCAATTACATCATTTCTCATCTCTAAAGGCCATTGAATCACATTTAAAGCAGGGAATAAGAATATTTCCTCTCTCTAAGAAAGATGTAGAGTCCTCTCTACAGCAGTCCTTTCATAAAATCCAGGCCCATTAGAAACATTCACAGAGGTGGATTAGACTCATTTACAGTACTTGCCACTGCTTGCTTACAGCACCAACAGCGGCCTGACAACTAAGCACAAGCAAGCAATCTGTGGAAGCATTTGTGTTTCTTTTCATCTCTGCATGCAATTACTTACATGCATGGCTATGAACTGTACAGTAAATGTGAGCATTATTTGTGAGCACACACACCCAGTCTACCAAGCTGTAAACACTGAACCCCCTCCCTCACAGCTCCTGGCTAATCAATCCCTTATGAAGGCATCTTGGCATTCTTTTCAAACAGAGTGGTTTTAGATCTAGCTAGGCCATTATTACAGACCAGGGGAACATGATGCTTCAGTTAAGTAGCTGCCTCTCAGTGGCTTAGTGATTGAGGTTAGATAGATTCCATAGGATGATATGTTGCTCTATAACTGTGTGTATTTGTGTGTGTGTGTGTTGTGTTCCAGTTCTGTCTGAGGGTGGCCACAGAGGCTTAGCGGTAAAATGCCAAGATGCTCCTTTAACTAGAGGGACGATTAGATGCTACCTTTCTTATTCTGTCATCACACACATGTAAAATATTCATTTACTCACGCTCACATTCAAGGGGATAACTGGAAACTGTGTTGTGAACACTGGGTACATGGTCACCATATTTATTTGCAAAATAACATCAAATAAAGATGCACTATCAAAAAAGTGTATGCATGACCCCAACTTCATTGTCTCGGTTAAATGAAACTTATGTGACATCTGCATACACTACATTTGCACATCTGTATTGAGAGCCAGCCTGCGAAGAGGTTGAGTTTTAACACCAGAGCATTTGCAAAGTGACAAAGTGCTCGAGTCAGAGAGGGAATAACGCTGAGAGAGAGTTATATTCAGAGTGAGTAACTGCTATGGTAACTGTGGTGAAAGGAGGTCAGCCCATGCAGTGATCTATACATGTAAGTTTGTGAGTAGAGTGTATATATCCTATTTATACCATGTCACCACTGGTCTTAAAATGTTTAGCATAGCAGAGGCCATCATTTCTGGAGTTCCAGTGCCCACACTTACCAGTGAGGAACAAGTGTTTGTTATGACTACATGAGGTGTGGAGGATTCTCATGAGACTCCACATTAAACTTTGTTAATGATTACATCCAATCACATGGACTAATAAATCTCTCTTTCTCACACTCTTTCTAACTTTTTTACTTTCTATTTCACTTTTTAATTTTGTTCTTCTTTTGAACAGCGAACCAAGACTAAACCTGATGTAGAGCTGAAGTCACTTTTCAGTTGAATGACAGAGATCATCCCAAAACACACATCTCAATAAGACACATATAAGACACATAGTAATGCAATAAATGGTACAAAGATCAAAGAGGGTAGATAATAAAGGTGAAACTAGTGTCAAGTTCAAGGAATCAAAGGATATAAAAAAGAGTGGACGTGACCAAATCTGTTTATCATGTTTGCTCTGTTAATGTGTTCAACATTGGACTTCCTTTAGACAATATTTATAAGAATATGAATAAGTTAACCCAATAAAATGGGTAAATTAAAAAAATGGGTAAAGGGAACTGAAAGAGCGAAAGAGTGAGTCAAAATATTACATTAAACACACTGAAACTTTGAGATCACATAAATGAAAGTAAAACCCACATACACACCATATTCTTAAGCAATGGAATGTATGTCTCAGAAAATGGATACAATGAAATAGCATTGGCTATTATTATTAAAGTTGTTAAGCCAAATGCGTAAGCACTTAGCTATTTACACAGCAAGCAGATGTGAAGCAACATTTGCATTTATTTGATGTCTTTTTACTGGTCCCCGACTGAATGTCATTGGAAAGTTCACTCTCTTTTTGGAGCTGTTTTTGTCCCCAGCTGCTTTTGTGAAGAATGTCTGACTTTTTAACAACTTGCAGCTCCACAATTCTCACTAGCCAGTTGTTAACATTTTCAACATTTTCTTGTTTTTCTAATTTATGACTGCATAGATTTTTCATCAGAGGCTGTAAACAAAGAACAACCAGGTTCCTCTGATTAGTTGTGTCCCCAACGACCAGACAGAGATCCTAAAGGTGCTGATCTACTTTGCATGTGTTTAACATGTCCTCAAGTCAAAAGCCATAAATTAGTATAAACAGAACAATTACAGGTTTATAATGCCCTGAAACTGACTGTGACCCCGTCTGTTTTGGGCTACACTCCAGGCTTTATCAACTGTGTACAACACCCAAGTCAAAAGCCTATCTAACATGTGGCTAATGTTCTGAAATTGGTTGCATTTTGGTTAGAGTCTGACAAAGGTGAATGATTTCACATTTATGGTTTCACATTTAAAATCGCACGGGACTGACCCCAGCCTTCTTGGAAAAGCACCTGTGTGTGACTCAACACTCCAGCCTGACCTCTATCCCTCTGGGACAGTGCCAATCTCTCTACTGTGTCAAGGTCTGGGCTGGTTGATGAGAGCTGTGAGACTGAACCAAAACGAGGACGCTGCAGTCAACTCTTTGCAAAATGAAAACAATATGAAAAACAATGAGCTGAAAAATGCTAAAATGGACTGGAGAGCTAAGGGGGACAATAGAGTTGATAATTATTCTTTGTCGGTTTATCATTAAAAGAAAGTTCTCTCACGTGACACATAATAGGCTTTTATTGGTGCAGCTTGAAAAACAAGATGTCTTTCAGATTAAGCTGCTTCAGATTGAGCTGCTTTTGGCTTATTAACACACATCCTAACTGAGTTTGCACTGTATATGCATTTGAGAGTGTGATGTTAAAGATTAATAACTTCAAGTATTAAAATATTTAACATCTCTTTCAGTGTGAGGACATTGTAAATATATCTTTTAATCTAATTTCAGTTATGGCCAGAAACAGCACTAACCAAAAGTGCTGAGTGTCTCAGGCGGTCACCAGCATTGGAGTCCATGCTATTTAAGTCTGGGGTTGCAGCAGCTCTCCTGCCTTCCCCTACGGCACACAGTTTTGGTCAGTATGTTGTGTCCAAGGGAATTCTTTGGGGCTTTGGTTATGTGTTATTCTCTGAGGCTTCTGCCCCCTGTTATGCCTGCTAGGCCCAGGCATATTGGACTTCAGCTTACATTCTTGAAATACTGTATATGAAACTCTAAGACCAGCATTATTCTGGGACTGATCCCGGAAAGAGAAAGAAGTCACAGAAGGGTGACATTTAGTGTTTTTTGATCTTTTAGCATCTTCTGACAGAGTGAGGAACATTCAAGTAAAAATGAAACTAAGTATACACTTTTATAATTTATTTGTCTGGAAATGATTTTCGTGTTTTTTTTCTGCACTTTAGTTGCTTCTGTGACACTGCAGACAGAATATTTACAATAAAAACCAGAACAGGAAGTGAAAGGCTTATTTATTGTTTGACAACAGCCCATAAAATAAAAACGCCTTTGCCAAAAAAAATTTTCTCATCATTTTTTTAGTGACCATAGAGAAAGAGGAAATTTAAAAAAATGCAATAAGAAATGCTGCAACTTTTTCTTTTAAGTATTTTAATGTTATTCCGGATCTTGGCCTTTCATATTACAGTGACTAACTTAGCATATCCCCTGTTCTCAAGGATTATCTTGAGTTATATTTCCTGCTGTCAGTAAATGTTATGCTCACATAACTCTTTTTGTAGGCATCTTGATAACAACTTGATAAAATATTCAACAACCGTACTTCTAAGATCTATTGTATTTATGCACAACTGATCCATTTGCCTTGAAAATCAGACACATACTTTCTCCTTTTATAGCAATCCCGTGCATTTTTAGCCAGGGGTAATCTTTAGGCCATAGTTGCATAATGGACCTTATGTCAAATGTTTTCGCTGATTGCAGTGCAGCAAATCTCTCTTGTCTCTCCCCTTAGACCTTTGGAATTCATCTTGAGCCATTTGTGTAAATAACCTCTAAATATTTTTCTAAATCATCATTTGTTCCATTCTGGACTCAGCTGTCATTTGTGTACATATTTCTGAAAATATCTTTTTGGAGAGGATGTTTGTGAATTTTATGCTCATGTTAAGGGTCACTTGCTGGTAGGAATACAAGTGAGTGAACAACATACATCAGTTTGGATGTTTTTCCTATAATTTTTCATGCACTTCATATGGTACATGCCTGTCAAGTGTCTTTCCCTCCTAACCTCCCCTCTATCCACACCACCTCTCCATCCCAGCTGCATGTGGTCAAGAGTTTGGACAGCAGGGACATGGCTGGGCGGTCCCGCTGGCCTGGCGGTGCTTAGCGGTGGGGAGAGTGGGTGGATTAGGCCCTCCCTCCGTGGGTCCGCATTTGGAGGCCTGGAGCTCTGAACGCAGAGCTAACCACTCTGCACAGCACAGTATAAATAGAACAAACTCGGGTTTGAGAGAGCCCACATCTTCACTTCATAACTGTCAAGCAGATAGGAGAGACGGCAGCTTGAGCACCAGAAAGCAACAGAGAGAATGAGTGTATAATGAAAACACAAGTAATGTTATAAGAGGTGGAATTTCCTTCTGGACTTTTGTAGGTAGCAGGAGAAGAAGGATGGGAGTGCAGGAATGGAGAGAAAATAAATGGAAATGAAATAAGAGACAGGGTTGAAAGAGCACTAGAGGAATATTTGCAGCTGGAATGACAAACTTAGTCGCTAAAGAAACTGTAATGTATTGGAAATACTGGCAGAATTTCTCCAGTAAATCCACTTTTTCCACCTTTTCCAAGTGATGACCGGCCAGAGCCAGCAGATCTCTATCCAAAACCACTTCCAAACACAAGCCAAGTTCAGGTGATGGGTCAGAACACATGCAGTGTTATGTAAGAGTAGCGGGAATGCTTTCTGACTAACTGTAAAGAGCTGAGTGGGAATTTAACATGAGAGCCCCTGAAGGTCCATCGAATTCCTGTTACCATAGAGGATTCTAGCATCCAAATTCCTCTCCTCTGCGTGGTGTGGTAGAGTTACAATGAAATACCTTGCGGTGCTGAACTCTCCTGCCTTTGAAGTTCTATTCAGAACTGCACGTTGGACTACTGTTGTTGCATGCCATTCCTCAAACAATAAGCTGTGTTATGTCACTGTCCACCCCTGTCAAACCCCGTGATGTATCACAACAGAGGAGGCTGATCCACACTCACATCCCTTCAAACAAAAGAGCCCTGCTTTTGAAAAGGACAGGAAAGTCGGAATGGAAAGTGGTCTTGACTGCTTTACAATGCAGATAATGTGCTTTGATAGAAACATTATTGCTATGCACTATTGACCACTAGATTACATAATGCTGTAAATGCATATAAACGCTTGGACTTCAGCAGACACTGTGTCCAGAAACTGTTTAATTAGAATCTATGGCACAAACGGGAATGGGGACAGTTCATTGCGGATATTTCCATAGCAACAATTGGTTTGCGTATTGATTAGCAGCAATGTGTCACTTTCAATTAGGCCATTATGAGGAGATGAGTGTGTGTGTGTGTGTGTGTGTGGGAGAGAGAGACAGCTGCTTTCCTTTTGTTTTTTCTTTATATATATATTTATTTATTCGAAATGACCAGAGGACAAAGCAAACACAATTTCTTCTGTAGCTGATAAAGAATCTGTATTACTGCCAAAGTTTGTATCCATGTAATAGCTTTACCAGAATATTGCTTTTAGACTCATATACACACAAGTACAAGCACACACACACACACAATCTGACCATAAACCAAAGAGATATTAGCTCCTCTGCTCTGCTCTGCAGCCGAGATGGAGAGAAAAGACAAATGTAGAGAGACTTTAATGACAGCCAGGAAATGAAAGGGAACATACAGTATTACACGAGACAGAAATAGAACAGAGAAATGTCTTATTTTATATTAAAGTCATCCCAGAAAAAAGGAAGAGTGATGGGGGCAGGAGGGGCCAGAGAGTGAGGAGAAAACACATACAGATGACTTTGCATCCTTGAAAGCTAATATAGCAGTTTAGTTGGAGGTGTAACTGAGCTGCACTTCCTCCTTGTGTCGTTCACCCTCCATCACAGAGGTTACAGGAGACACAGAGTTGATGACTAAATAGTTTCTATGTGTGTGTGTGTGTGTGTGTGTGTGTGTGTGTGTGTGGTCTTATATGTCTATCTTTGAGAGAACCAATTTGAGTTTTAGATCTTGGAAGTAAGGACATTCTTTGGAAAATGAGGACATTTTGACCTGTCCCCACTTTTAGACAGACCTTCAGAGGGCAGTTTGAGGGCCAAGACTTGAGATCTTTCAGGGTTCTGTTAGAATTATGTTTAGGTTAGTGTGGTTAAGGTCAGAGGAAGGGGCAGGAGCCTGAATAATGTCAATAAAGGTCCTCACAAGTAGGTCTTTAGAAGCAAGTGTGTGTAGGGGTGTGTGTGTGTGTGTAGGGGGGGTGTCTTTGGGTTACGGTTAGAAAGAAGAGTCGACAAAACCAGCAGAGCACGCAGCTTGATGGACAATAGAGAGCCACTGTGTTGTGTTAGACAGCCCAGTCGGGTCAGCTGTTCAGTACATGAGGAGAGGATGAGCACGAAGTTAGCTGTAAATGAAGGTGACAGTGGTTCTCAGTTTAGTTTTTCAAATGGTAGCAATGTGTCTCTCCTGTAAGATCATGATACACTATCTTTCAAATGAAAGGCAGATATGGCATCATTGAAATTACAGCTATAGAGTCCCTACATGCTGCTGGCTCATGTTTCCTGTATTCTGACACAATTTAGGATCAATACATTTTGTTAATTCTAAATTGGCTATACATGCTGCCTTGTTCCTAAAACATGCCATTGCATTTATTTTGGAGGGACTCTTTTAAGGCACACATTCAGTATGTTACACCACTGTCAGTCATGCAGTCTACACATTTGTGGTTTCAGACAAACTAACCTTCTAGATGTTTTTAAGTTGGCAGAGACAACACAACAAAAGCTAGACAGCCATGAAAAGCCATGTGTGTTTTCTTGTCTCTATTCCTCTGTCACACTGATGGCACAGATGTTGTTTGTCTTATTGATCCACAAGCCATCATTTCAGCTGGACATAAGGAGCATGTGTGGTGTTCGGTTCCCCAACAAAAACAACTAGGCTGTAACGTGCGTCCTTCCACTAGTTTAAGATGTCCCCAAGTGAGAGAAATACTTGTAAAGAAATGCTTGTCTGGAGTGACTTGGACTCAATCTCTTGTTTTTCAAAACAAAACAAAACAAAACAAGCTTATTCTGGTTTTAATTGTGGCATGGTCCGGTCTGATAAGCATTCAGAGATGACTCATGCCAAATTCTTATTTTAGCAGAATCAACTCGTGACTTTTTTTTTTTTGATTTGTTGGCAAACGCACCTTAACATGGAATTATAACACATTTTATTATTTATTTTGGAGTGATCTGCTCCATATGTAAACCTTTGTTCTTTTACTTTTTAAAGACTCCCTCTGGTGAAAATCAAAATTTTAACCATCTCAACATGTCTGTCTGGTATTTTTTTTTTTTACACTTAACAAGTCAAACTGGGGTTGAAATTAACAATCAGTGCCATGACTATGAATTTCCTCCTTATGACTCCACTGAATTGATAACTGTCACAATAGGCAGATTTGGACAAGACAGGTTTCATATGTTGCACACCTGAAATGGACGTGGGCTACTGTTAGCTGCACATGCAATAGCTTACTATGGTGAAATGAACAGTGATCATTCAGTAAGAAGCTACGTTGCTCTCATTATTAGCTGAGTAAAGACATTTTTAACTGTTGCCTTCTAAGTTGTAAAGACTTAACATGTTAACATTCTGTTATGTCCCCTTGCAAGTGACTGTGTGTGATTTGTTCCTCTCCTTCTTCTTCAGAAGTTGTGCATAGTTAAAACATGTTGCCATTGTTTACGCTACATAGCTAGCAAGATGATGTGGAGGAACAAGACCAGGGTGAGGGAGCAGTGGAGAGAGTCGTTGCTGGCCATGGGCGTGGCCAATTATTAATAAAACAGCCCATACTTAATGAGGCCAAAAGTGTGGTGTGACATTTAAGTAATTTTAAGACATGAATTAACTTATATCTTTTTAAAAATGTAAAAAAATGTAAATTTCACTGCTAGAGAGGTCATTTTAGGGCTTAAATCAATGCCAGGAGAAGGTCTCTAAGTTGAATCCTGAAGTCAAAACTTTAAAGCAAACTGACATGAACACTACTGTGAATAAATATGGACCAGGAATGGTTAGATTTAGCCACTAATTTGTCATGTGGAATACACGCAGTCATTTTCCTCAGAGCGATGCTCTTTGATTTTCCATCATCACTCACAGAGCAGAATGGACACACTTACCGAAATCATTCTCACCACTCACATTAAAAGTTTCGGTTACCAATTACTTCAGCTGGTTGTTAGTGAGGCAATTTGTGGTAAGTGCCCCTGGTCAAGGGCACCAAGTCATTTTATCCCATGCAGTACACATGACAAGCAATCCCATTTCTGAAGAAACACCATATTATGCAGTTGTGCACCTCATAGTGTGAATAGAAACGCTCTTTGGTGGTTCACAGCTTGATTTCTCATGGCATATTTATCCAGGTTTCATCCAGGTGAATATTTAATAGAGATAATTTAATGAACAAATATTTTGACGTGTTTAAACTTGTTTGTGAAATGTAGGTTAATTATTTAGCAATGCATTCTGATTCAGTTTGGGGATTCCAGATTCAAAAACCACTGGATTCTACATATCCCATTATACAAATGAATAGCATCATTCATTAAGCCTTACATGCCTGTTAATAGCCCATGTCCTTTAAATCCCATCTCTAAATTTTTAAAATATGTTTTCTGTTTTTGTAACCAACCTTGATCCTATAGCTCTGACGTAATCAGTATTATGATCTCAAACTTTGGAAAACTTAAATATCACGGAGGACGTTATAACAGTGATTCCCAAACTTTTCCATGCCAAAGCCTAACAAATAACTGGCATATCACTGACTTCTATTCTGGCTTTTCTTTATCCCCTTTGAAGGCTTTCAGAAAGATAATTCTATATGCTAGGGAGATTTCAGTTTGAGCATGTTTTACGTAAAGGCATATGTATGTCTGTAAGTTTCATTGTACACAGTGAATGACAGGTGTGTATATGCACACTAAAAGGACATGTGCAAATTCAGTTAGCGCCATTCCTTTTCTACCAGACACCCATGAGACCCCGAGGTGTCGACTGGACCTTTTCACTTCTGCAGCCCTGTCAAATCAAGACTGTCTACAAACAACTTGGCTCCCTGTGGTTAAAAGCTCAGAGAATCCTTCTGTAATGGCATCTGTTAGCTTTGGCTTTCTGCAATGGATCTGAGCAGGGATATAAAAACTGTACGATTTCATATTATTTGAATAGTTTGAGGTGTGTTTGATTTAACTGCCTAGACACTTCAGCAACCTAAGCACCTTTCCACTAAAGTCCATTATGTTGTTCAAACTTTTAACCAGTTCTCTGATCTTAACCCCTAGTCATGGACAGGTATTTCCACTCAGTGTAATCACAGCAAAAATACTAAATTTGAGGTGGTGTTGCTAAGGAAACTGTTTACTGTGACATAATGGCTTAACTGAATTATATTATCCGTCATATATTTGCATTCTAACCAACAGAATGGTTAAAACAAGTCTGAACTGACTCCTGCTCCATATTCTTGTGGCATAATATGTATGTGTGTGTGCATGAGCATTTGTGTGTGTGTGTGTGTGTGCGTGTTTCTCTCGCCATGTCTAATTCACTGACTGAGTTTTGGGGGTCAAGCTAAAAGGCTCAGGTTAAAGTTACTTACAGAGTGTCATTATATGACATGAAACTAACTCCCCTATGATATACTATCCACTCTGGATTACAGGCTTGACCTCTCCTCAATTTTACCAAATTGAAGAGATTAATCATGGCCTCTTGCCTGGTTTTCTCCCAGGGTCTGAATCACTTGCTTCCACAGAAAACTCGTTTCTACTGAAAAATGTCCTCCTTGCTCTGACAGGCCAGACAGCTGAGCTCTTGGACTGCTTCATTTTCTCCTGAAACATATTCAAAAGGACAACACACAGTCTTCAACTGACAGAATTGACATTCACAGTAGCTGGCAAATTATTTCTACCAGAAAGTGAAACAACTAGCTGAACTCATTAGCTACCTTTGCATATTGAAAGTACATGGGGATTTTTTATTCAGCCTGAAAGTACTAAATACAATCAACAACCCCAACTGCCGCACATTCTGCATGAGCTAAGAGCTTTGGAAAATGCTTTGTACTAATAGCATGGAGGTATTCAAGGAATCCCAAACAATACAAGTAGCAGCTCTGTTCCTAGTTTCATTTTGACACCTGTAGATACTTTTTTTTTCCCAGTGAAGACTGTCTTAGAAACATCTCACTCATTTACTGGAAACCCTTTACTTCCTTTAGCTGTGTGATTAAATGATTCACACAGTCCTTCCACAGTTTAATCAATGTGAAAAGCATGGAAAATATCGATCCTATGAGGATTTCACTTATCTGATCTCCCTGCCATGGCAGTTAAATTAAATAGCATGTATTGACCTGCAGAAAATAAGCAATGTTGCATTTCTTGTGTGTGTTGGTTTCTATGGGCCAACTGTTTTATTAATTATTTATTATGTTTTCTCTAAATCATGAAATTATCATCTCATTCTCATATGATGACAGGTTGTTATCTCATTATAACGAGATAAGTAAAGAGGCTTGTTTTCCCGTGATAAAGGGATAAACACTGAGTTATCACAAGATAACAGAACTTTTTTATTTATCTTGTTAACATAGGAAACCGAGCCTTGTTATCCCGTGATATCACATTAATATATCCAGTTATCATGACCCCCTTATCACACGGTGAAAGAATGAAGTTACAATTAATTACAACCATTGCTGCTCTTGGCTTCTCTATGTTTGGGTCAAGCTCCATAACAGTGGATCCTACTTATACCAAAATGCAACATATATTATCATCACCAACACCATCAAACTTTAAAAATCTACGTCTAGAGCTACAGACAATATTTCCCAGCAGTTCCCCCAGGTAAAAGTAATGCTCCCTCTGGCAAGAAGACTTATCTTCAAGTGTGAAATTGGTGGAGTTCCCCTTCAACCTGCCCTGCGTTTCCAGTTAGGGTTGTTTGTTTTTGCCTGTTATGAAGAAAAAAATTCTAAAGAAATTATCTTCATGTGTTGACAGAGAGTTTGCCTGCAGTTATGAACTGGTTAGCTTCCAGGCTTTAAGTATGCTTTCATGACCATTGTAAGTTTTCCTGACAGCCAGCACATTTATCCATGCTGTCCCCACAGTGTGAGCGATCAGCAGCTTCAAAGCTACAAGTGACAGATTGTGAAGAGTTCAGTTCAGGCCACCAAACTCACTTTCCCAACACTCCAACAGTTTGTTTACTGACCCTCAGCGAAACCAATTTCTTGCTGAGGAATTATCTCTCACACACCCTACACAAAACATCGCAGTGGGGCTCATTTCATTCTCAAACACATGAAATTAATATTGATGTCTATGTTTGAGTCCAGGTCAAAGCGGATGCCCAGAATTTGCAATTAATGAAGGATTACAGGCTGTGAGGAGATCAAAACACAGCCAGTCATAGAGTTTCTTCATATTTCAGAGGATTAAACGCTTAGCAGCTGGGGCAGCAAGACCTTTACTTTTAGAAAATCTTATTGGACCTTTTTTCATTAGCAAACATGAAACCTGTTGTTCTAGTTTTAATTTGCTCACAGTCACACCAATCACAATATATGTACTTATGGGTTTAATAGAACTTGTAGCAATTATTTCAGGTTGTAGCAGGTTGAGTGCTATATTACTTCACCAGATTGTGTTGCATTGCTTCAAGTGTTTCCTGCACTGTAGTTACATGTCACTGGCTGCTTAGTTAGGAGCGATGGAAACATGAAGAGGATAAATGATTAAGCTATTAATTGAATGATTTAGCCTTGAAATGTTTTAATCGGTTATCCTCACCTCCCCTACACATACAGGCAGACAGACAGACAGAGGGACAGACAGACAGAGTGCGGTAGCTTTAAGAAGGGAGGCGTGGTGCTGCTGTTTTGACCGATTTGTCAATCCCTTCACTCTCCACTATCATTCAGCTGAATGAACAGCCTCACTCAGCCAGCACGGGGCACCCACTCTGTATTTATTCAGCCTGCCCAGAGACTGAATTTTTGTCATATTCGCCTGGTGACAGCGACAAGGGATTATTATTATCGAGCAGTAACTGTTTCTCCGCAACGAAGCTGGAAGGTAAGTTAACATTTTCAGTGAAAACCGAGCTGATTTGAGCGGAGCCCTGAGATGGTGCTCGCTCCCCGGGTTCTCCTCTCAGCAGCCGTGGAAGCAAAGGGGGCCATCGGCTGGAGATTGTCAATCTGAAGCTTAGATAGAGAGCACGAATGGGAGGAAGGGGCCGGCTGGTGTCAGCTGCGATGGGTGATTTTACATTTTAAAATAAGATTGAAGCTCCACTCCTGTGATTTCAGATGGAAATGTGCTTTGGCTGCTGTGGCCGCTGTTTTTCTGCTCATCATGCCAATTAAGATCCAGCACCTGATTTGAAGTATGCCAGTGCGCTGGGTGAATTAATTTCAAGGGGAAAATGATTAATGGCTTAACATCAGCCGCCTCCCATTAAAATAGCACGTTAGTGACCGCCATTAGATGCATATTGGTTAATTTATATGCAGTTGTGCGCATGACAGGCTTCTTATTTTTTCTATACATATGAAGTTTGATGACAGTATCGTTTTTTTTTAGTTATTTTAAACTGGTGTGTGACATGATGGACTGCATTCAGCCTTCACATGACGTGCAATGCATTTGACCTCGATATTATACGATTTGATGTTCACTAGGCTAAACGCACATACATGTAATTCCTTTGATAATCCATGGAGGGCGCTGTATCACATCAACTGCTCTGTCACCACAGTTGTTGCCACAGTCATACTGTAGAAAAACTGTCTATTCATAGTAAGGCGTCATGTGCAGTGTTGAGTCTTACCACTGCATTTTATTCAAACTAAGTGATCTTCCTGCTTTTTCTCCTCTGTTTCTGTTTTTTTTTCTCCAAATGAAAAAGAAAGGTCAACATCTTGGCTTAAGGAAGGGAGAATCTGGAGAAATTTAAACTAAAGTCATTAAAATTCTAAAATCAAAATGAACCAGGATGAGGGGAACTACAGCCTATCACCTCTTAGGTAGATATTTTCTTGTGTTTAGAAAAAATATGAATCTTTTTTGAGTGATTCTTCTCACTGTGGGCAGCAGTTCATATCTCTGAAGCCAAATTAGGTTACACTAACTTTTTTAGTTGTGTGTTCCATTGAGACATTAGCATGTTAAAAGATTTGTTTCTTTACCAAAAAAATAAAAAAAACAGACGACAGCTTTAATTTGTAAACAATGAGACTTAAAATCATGCACAAGGGTTCCTGAATTGTTTTTATGTCCCACCCCCCTGAAAAACTAAAACAGAAACCAAACAAAAAGAAAAAATACAAAAATAAAATCATTCTGCTTTTGTAATCAGGAAAATGGAGGGTAAAGTTTACAGGATGGAAGGCATCAAGAGCTATTTAATCCAACTGAACATCTGGCAGAGATGCAGCACTGGGTCCTCTCGGTCAGTTGTTGAGGCTTTACAAGCGCAGCACCATGCTTAGCACAAAATTATCCCCTCCTCCTCACCCACACAGCTTTGCCTAAGGAGCACTTAGTATCTGCTACATTCCTCTTTCTGCATCGAGATCGTGCTGTTTGGGAGTGTCGAGCAAGCCACAGTTATGCTCAAGTGTTTCTGGCCACAGTTCAGAGAAGTAGCAAAAAAGAGAGAAAAAATAAAAACGATGATTATGCGTGAAAGGATTGGATTGGATTATGACATAGAAATTACATTTTAATCATGCTAACCCATTGGGAGTAAGTGGCTTGCAGGATTTGGCCATGTAAGGCTGCTGAAGGAATTTTCAACAATGTGTAATATCCATACATACTTCACAGACATGAATAGGCTGCCCACTGAAGCCCACAGACTTGTGTTAATGGATGTCAGCGCTGGATGGATTTATTGAAAAGCCGTGCACTACAGCCGACTGTCAGGCAGAGCTGCATCCACTGAGCTTTTAATACGCTTTGGGCTTTTTCACAGGTTCAGCTTAAAGAATGTAAAATCATACATATAAAATACAAATATTTGTCTGTTTACTCTCAAGTCTGACTGGAGCAGCTGTGGTTGTAATTTGGCTGGAATATTTTTAGGTCCACTGTTTTGATTATCGTGCATATCCTTGTCCAGCTACCTGTGTGTTTTCAGAGGGGAGGGAGGGGAGGGAAGAAAAATAGGTCTAACATCCAAGAGCAACAGAGCCACTGGGCTGAGGTGTTCTGCTTCTGGCTGTGCCCTTGCTGACAGAGCGGACGATATAGAGCTTTTTGCTTGTGTGTGTGCGTTTCTGTGACGGAAGGATGACTGGAAGCATTGCTCAGCTCATGGTGGCTGTGTGTATTACCAGATATTGGGGGTGGCCACAAATGGCTGTGGTGTTCCCCCAGTCTGAACTCCTCTGTCACAGGAAAAGGGTGGCCAGCAGGGAAAAGACAGGGCCATTGTTTCCGACCAGCTGCTGAGGCAGAGGTTTACCCACTTCCACCAGGACCAGATGTTTTGGTTGGCATTAGCGTCTTCCAACTGGGGCTGTAAGGTGAGAATCTGATGCGGCAGGCAGGGTAGGGCAAGAACCGAGGTGGGCTTTTTCTTCTTTACTCCTAACTCATCACTAACACACTGAGCAGCCACAGCGAGCATACAAAACTTTGTGCCAGTCTTCAGCACTGACCTGTTCTTTGTGCTGTGAACATGCCAGCCTACTGTATCTGTGCAGAGTTTCTGGCACAGAGCAGAAAAGTCTGGGAGTAATTAGTTGTGAGTGTATAATCCTATACCAGACACAGCGTCTGTTGAAAGTGAGCACCCCCCTTTTTCTCCTCCCAATCCTCAGTCACAAGTGGTTATGACCCCCACAAACTCCAACTCCTCTGCTTTACTCACACCTTATTTTACGAGAACATGTAAAAAGTGAAACTGTTTTGGTTCACAGACTTGTTTATGCATCAGGGGGCAACCATATTTTCACACCATGATTTACACTTACACAGTCTGCATATGCAGTGCCAAATCTCTGAGGATAAGGGTTTAAAATTGGCCTCTTCTTAAACAGTATTTTTTGTAGCCAGCTGTCAGACTCCAAAATCCAAAGTGAGAGACAAATTGTATATGTGCCCAGAAGAATCCTTAAAACAGTGCAAAGATGATGAGTCACATCTAAGACTGCACATTTAAGCTAGTCATGGTTAAAGAACTTCAGTCGTAAACCTGATATATATATCTTAATAACTGATATTACTTTTGGTAGATTAGACCAAGCATGGAAAGGTTTACATTCCTGTGATTTTAAAACCTAATCAGCCTCATTCTGTCTTCCTGAAGATCCATAAAGAGACTAATTCAGATGGACTTTTTAATGGGGATGCTAGATTAAACACAAGTTTGTAAATCTTTATTTGCAGTATAAAATAAGATCTTGTTAAAAAAAAGATAAATGAAAACAAATACTTACGCTTTCTTTTACCTTAAAGAGGTGAGGCCTGATCTCAGGTCTTGCAGAGTGGGCCCTGACCACAGGAGCGAGGTGTGCAGGGCGCACTGATGGGAAGTTGCAACAGACATTGGTTTGTTTCTTTCACACAGTATTTAGACTGTTTTCAGCTGTGAAGAACCTGAGTTGGAGAGGAACTGCAGCCTGGCTGGACTGCCCTAACATGCTGGAGAACTTGCACTGAGGTTACCCACCTTTGACACAATGACAGAATAATGTGATCTTTCTTCTGGTACCTTACGCTACCTTGCGTAATCTATTTGTCCAAAATTGGCCTTCTGGTCTCCATTCTTTGCATCTTCCTTGCATCCTAGCCTAGTTACTTTGCGGTGTAAATGAAACTATGAAACTGTGAATCTATTTACCGTAGTTGCTTGGAAAAATCAACATCTGTGGGTTGTGTTTCATTCCTGACCACTAAAGGAGGAGAACTCTTGTCCAATGGGACCTATTTAAAAAAAAAGAGTGCAGGACACTTTGCAATCTTCCCCCAACCCTCCGTCCCCTTTGCCTCCACTTCTCTCCATCCCCTCAGTCTAATTTCCTGTCAATCTCTTCACACACACACACCCACTCTCAGAAAATGTTAAAAAAAACCTGGTTATGCAATCATGTGGTTGAATAAAATATCACAAACCCCAGATATTTTACTATAAGATAGACACCTCAAGTTCTGTTTTCACAGTTCTGCACAATGCTTCATTGTAAGCCAGGCTTTCATGCATTGGACTAACTGTAGGGTTTTTGGAAACAGTAGCCTGCTGCCTTGACTACCTGATTAGACTTGCATGTTTCCACCAGTGGTATAAATTAGAGGTAATTTAAGTCTTGCTTTCACTGTGCTTTGTTCTAACTCTATGGAGGGGAGCTTGTGGCTACAGTAAAGGTAGTATTTTACATTAAGTGTCCATGATGACCAGATGATTGGTTCTTCAATCATATCAGGGCTAAACACACGGGGAGCAGGTGCTCGTGTAAGATTGCCTCCTTAATGTCTTGAGGTATTATTTCTCCATCACTGGGAATGATTTAGCACTGGGGGTAATTGAGGTTGAGAATATCCTAATATGTCTTCACTTCCTGACAGCTCCCTGCCCCCTCCCTACCTTTCCCTCCTTGTTCCTAACCTTGGTCCCCTTTACCCTCTACCTTCCTTCACCCTCCAGAAAACTAAGTCAATGCAATGGTTGTTTCGGTCCCTTGTCTCCATGTAGTCACAGGCAATTAGCTCCCGTCAAAATACATTGCTGGATGGAGGGTTGAGACTCAGGCATCCAAACCCCCTGCTCCTGCCCCTACCCTTGGCTAATATTACCCCGAGCTACCGAGAAAGGGCCGGATAGGTTTTGTCAGTAGATGGAAGGAAAAGAAAGGAGGGGGGCCTTCACTTGGGACTTGTGCGCGTGCTACCTCGTTGAGCACAAAGCAGCTCTTTCACTGGGGATCTGGAGCACATGTGGAATCGTTTATCAAACCTCCAGTGCGTCAGTCCCCTGTATTCTTTCGGCTGCAGGTTTCTTCTCACCTCCACATTTCAAGCCATATTCGCACATGCACTGCGACCCTGAACTTTTCCAGACATTACCTGGACAAGCTGCATGTGTGAACGCAAATATCTATATCTGTTGAAACCGACAGTAACCCAACTCTTCCCCTTGCCAGTTCCCTTGTATCATGTCTATGTTATGCCCACTTGAGCTCATGTATGAAAAGAGTAGATTATTGTCTAAAGAATCAAAGCAAGCAAGTGGTCATATTGTTGACATTGCATGAAGTGCAACTGCTTCATACTCTTTTTAACTTGTCTCTTTTGTTGGAATTGTCTTTATGCCCAAATATATATAGCATTGATACCAGTATCAAATAAATGGATGAGTTCTCCTTCTTCTCATGCACTCCTTGCCTAAACCAAATGTAGTATTTCCAGTAGGTGAAAATCCATCTAACACCGGCAGTCTTCTCTTGACTTACTTGTGACAGGGCAACTCTGGATGATGTCAGGACCTGATTCTCCAAACATTGTTCTGTGTAAGAAACTGGTTTTAAATTTACTTTGCCTCTAAAATTAGCACCAAACATTGCACGTCTGTTGACCTTTTCTCCTTCCTCAGTCCAATATTACCTCACAACATCGTAAATCATCTAGGCCCCCTTGAAATGTATCTGTTTTTCTTTGAAGTTCTGTTGTGAACTTGTGGTCTGTATTGTACACAATCCAGTGGACACAACTGACCACTATGACTTGTTTTTTTTAGCCACTAATGATCTTTTACATTCATCTGTGTGAAGTAGAACATTTCATAATGATGCCTGCCTTCAGATTGGCCTAGTTGATATCAAAGATGTGTCACTAATAATTGAGATCTTTGGCATTAATTGCAGTCTCTGCTTTGTTGAACAGTTTCAGTTAAGGTTGTGTGACCTCAATTTAAGGTTCATATTTAGTAAAGTTTGCTAGCTTTGAATGAAGTATATCCACACATAATTACAAAAACGCTATTTTAAGAGTAACAAAATGCCAGTGTGACATCATCTGCAAGGATGGGCCTCTGAACAGCACAGCTGGGTGTAGATAACGGAGCAGCTTGGATGTTTATTTTTTTCCCCTTCTGCATTCCAGCTTCTTATTTATAATGGCTATGATATCCAGCTCAGGGGGTTACTTCTATAAAAGGAAGTTTGAAGACTTTTGCCGACCCACTCAAAAGGAGGCTTGCATGCCACATTTTCTCAAGATGTAACCTTTAGATTTCCAAGAGAAGGACATCAATCACACAGCAAAAGAATGGATTTGGTTTGGGTCAAAGACAGAGGAATCCAATTCTAAGGACTTGACAGCAAACAAGCACAAAACTATTTACTCCCTCAGTAGAATTTTGCTTTTGTATCATCCGGGTGTATCTGTAAGGCAGTTTAAGGTTTCTCTCCTTTCTAATTAGACAAAACTGCAGTGAGGCACCATGAAAAGAAGCTTTGCAATCATAATAGATGCAACGTTTTTGTATCAGAGGTCAACTCTATGTTTTTGTTGAGAATAGACTCCACACATGGTTAACTGCAGTGAAAGGTGACCTTTGACTTGTGACCTGATCTAACTGCCTAGCTGGCCCTCTAGGAAATAGATGATGTTTACAAAGAACTTATCACGTGCTTTAGATTGAATTATCTTGACATGTAGGGTTGGGTAGTTAATGGCATTCAAAATCTATCTGGTGTCCTGATCTTTGTTTTTCCCAAGACCTAACAACAAAGATCAGTGAGTTCCTCTTTAGCCTAAGAATTTCCTCTGCTTGATTGAGTGGATTTAGTCCCCACTGCCAAACTGACGACAAATCATTTGGCCTGAATTGTCTGCCCATGAGTTTTTATCATGCATTGTTTGTTTCCCAGGATCAAATCCTGTCTAAATCAGTCTAAACTTCACAGCGCTAACAATCCAGATGTCCTAAGTGGCCTGACACCCCATTTAATGCCTAGCAGATGGTATTTGTAGCGATAGATTGTGCTGAAAACAGATTACACTAATGAGGTCATTTACCAATGAACGGTGAGGGTTTGGCCAAATCATCCAGTGGATGGCCATACCAGCCCTCTGAGGTTCCACAATTTACTTAAGGTTACTTACAGGTTAAACATGGCTTGAAGAATGTAAAGTCCTTGCTTGGACCATTCAATGTCCTTCACAGAACATTGTTTGTCTATAGAGTGCATTCACCGAGAGGGGCCTCTTCACAAGAGATATAGCATAGGATGTACTTCTTTGGGCTGTGTTATTGTAACTTTCAGATCTTCCTCCTCTTTCCCTCCCTCCCTCTGTCTCCTTGGTGGACAAGGGTCCTATTTGCTGCCCTGGGCGGCTCTGTTTGTGTGTTTGAATGTGGGAAAATTTCTTCACTGTCCGTGAGAGTCCCCCGCTCTCTGGACTGGCTTTTCCCTTGGGGTCCTCCAGGCTCGGGGAGGCTGATCCCCACCATTGCTCAAAGGCCCTTCTCCTCCCAGCAACCCCTAGCGGCAACCATGGTAGCAGAAATTCCCTGCCCTGTCTTTTGAGTTCCAATCTACTTGTCTTAGTCATTTGTGTGACCAGTCCCTTTCTATAACAGTCAGTACTGTTTATCTGCTCAGAAGGGGGAAATCATTCAGGCTTTTCAGCACAGCGATAAAGGAGCCCGGCAAAATGCACTCCCTACCAATGAATCATTGCAGATGGAGGGCTGAGATCGAGACATGGATGTGTGACAAAAAGATTTGAGAACTGGCCAGGCTGTAGTTGGTTTACTTTGGCTACTCTTGCAGAATATTTCCTGGCTGGATATTAAACTTGAGATAGGTCAAGTTTACAGATTTGAGTTTGCAGTTTTGTTAATGAAACTTGTTCTTGTTTAATTACTATGTGTCATTTGGCTAAAGTCAGTCACCTCATGTAACTAAGTTTGTGGCTTTGTATATTCAGATAGAGAATTCCAGTTCTCCTTTGAATGCATGCAATGTCATTTTCACATAGTGCTATCTATCACTGCATGTTCCCAGACCTTAAATTCCACAGTGACTTGCTTGTGTTCGACTCTATACTGACCAATAAATAAACAGCCCGTAATTCTTAACTAAAGATAAGAGGGGCTGTTAGATAAACCAGCCCCCAACCTCCGTCCATGATTCAATTTACACAACTGTAAATTACTTACTTGGTGTGACAAATGTGCTTTAACGAAGAGTTCTAAGGCTGGAGCATCTTAACAAGATTAAAGATGTAAATGCTTTAACGCTCACCCATCTTGTTTTCCCTCTTAATTTATCATAATATTCTTATCATATAATAACTTGCAGGGTTTGGGAGGATATACAGTCATAAATTGTATGACCAAAGGAAGAAAATAAGGGTTAAACATACATTAGCAGATAAAACCTCTCCACTAATCTCACTCTGTTTAAAGGCCAACATTAAACAGTAAAACATTTAATAAGCCCCACATCATAATTCTTGCCAAGACTTTTGCAGTACTAAATTTGGCTACTGTATTTTCCCATGCTTTTTTTTCAATCATGTAATGACTTTATGGTGCACTTCAAAGCTCTTAAGTAGACTAAAAAGCAATGACAGGCACTTTTACTGTATTCCACAGAGTCTCTCTCAGCCTGTAATGCATTATTTGAGCTAACTGCCATCTATTGTGTTTAAGCTTTGAGACGGATGGACGAATGCAATCATGAATCCGGGAATGATAACAGATGGTTCTCGCTTTTTTGCTATCGAGAAACTCAACAGACAAATGCGATCTGAAGAGTGGATTTGAGCCATAGATGCTTCATCCCGGCAAGTTCTTTTCAAAAACTCCTTTTCGCCAAGTGACAAACCGCGTGGTTGGCAACAAGTAAAGCATTCAGAGGCCGCATGAATAGGGGTCTGTCTCAGGAGAGGCCTGTTGAAATGGGGCCTTTGGCTTTTATCCCTCTGGAGAGGCTGACTGTTCTCGTACAGGTTTTGCGTTGGCAGTGTATTTCAAATGGACTGTTGAAAGGCAAGGCGTTTATTTGTGCTGCATTATAAACTGTGTCCTTTTTCCCAGATTTAGTATCTGTGGGTGTTCTCCATCATCTGCAAGCACCACCAGGCCATCTTCTACCCTTTTACCTCTGTTATTCTTGCACTCACCTGTAATTCAACCCACACTTTCCCCTGTGACCTGCTGTTGAGGATTTCTCTGTTACCTTAATTCATAAAAGTTAATCTCCTGGGAGGATACCTGCTAAAACTGTTGTCATCTTCCTTTGTTATGCACTCCATCAACCCCTCCTGGAAAACACATGCAGACATCAGGTGACCCTTCTTGGTGCTGTTCCCATGGTTACTGGGATACTGACCCCAGCTTATCTCAGTCCTCTGTCTCTTATGCATCGTGTAGCAGCCTCTTAGAGCTGTGTGCTGTTTTTCCTCTCCTTCCACTTGTATAAACCAGAAGACTATCTGCCATCAGCATTCAGGAAGTGTGGGGGTAAACAAACGACAGGAGCCAGCAGGGGAAACTCAAATGACCCAACCATGTCCCAGCAACAGTGGAGAGCAGGTTATTTTTGGTAGTATCCGTATTCATGTGCATTGTGTTTATACAAGGTTGTTTATATTTGTTTATGTTTCAGGGCAAACTCATCTGTGCACTTGTGAGATTAGTTGGAATGAAAAAAAAAATGAAGCAGGGTTCAGCTTCCTTTCATTTCAAGCATCATCAATGCCTGTTCCAGATGGTGTATGATGCAAGTTCTTTCCAGTCCTGCCACCAACTAATTAGTCATTTAGTGTGTATTCACTCCCATGCGTGCAGTTTTTTGCCACTGCGGTTTTGTTGCTTGTCTCTAACTCTTCTCAATTAATGTGTGTTGGCAGTGGTTGCTGCGTCCAGCTTTGCCATTACTGCTGAGTACTAAATGATAAGGGTTTGCTTTTCCAAACAGAAGTGTCAATATGAGAGCAATTCAGATTTAGAGAGCTGAAAGTGCCGCATGTTTTTCCGTGTGAACATGTGTGTGATGAAAGGTCCATCCTGTCAAAAATGGAGTGATGGAGAGAGAACCCATAAGCCATTGCTGCGTGTGCCAAACCTTTCTGACAGTTTTAGCCACGCAGGAATTGGCCTGCCTTAAGACTGCTGGGGGCTGATGTATTTTCTCTCTCTATCTCTTTGTCTTTCTGTCTCTCCACAGCTTCTCTGGACTGTATATTTTCATATACCTTCAGTTTTCAGTATTTTCTCAATATTTCTTCAGGCAGTGATCTAACTAGAAAATGGATTTTTAAAGGCCTGTCTCCCTTCATTATTACAATTCTACCCCCACCTTTACCCCCTACCTTCACATTGTCCAGCAACAGTGGGGATTAACTCTGCCATGTAGCGTGACACCAAAAGATATTGTGATCATCAGAGACAGAGGGAGGTAACTGGGGGGTCAGCGCAGTGGCAATGATGCTGCGGGGCTGTAACCACGTCCCTGACCACATCTACCGTGATTTACAATAGCAGTGGGGGTTGGATTAGGGGTATTAGGCAGACAGACTAGACCCTTGGTGCAGCCTTTAATACTGGTGTATCAACTTGTACACATGTCCCTATCACATGACCTCCTGTTAAGTCAATTTAAATGCAAAACACTTACCTAACCACCAATAATGTTTTGACATGATTATAAACAGTATGCAACACAGTGACAGCATGATATATGGATTTTAATAGTTCAGTGTTCAAAGATTGAAGATTTCCTTGACTCAGAAAGGGTTTTTTTCTTAAGATAATATCCCCAGAAATGGTAGACCTTGACTCTACTGTCTTGTCTCTGTGCAATGTTTGTCACAAAAGAGTTTTTTTTTCACATTCTGAGGCCTGTGAACTTCTATAAAACACGGGCAAGTTAGATTTGGTACATCATGATTTTAAAAGACCACTGCAGGCAAAGACACCTAAAACCTCCAACAAAAGGCTGATTTATCAGTACCAAGTGTGAGCTTGCATTAGCAATAGCTGCTAACACTGTCAGCCTCTGCAGTTACAAGCCAATAAGCTAACAAACAACATAAACAAATGAAAGATGCTAACTAAACTTACCATGCTGATACATCTGCTAGTTGCTGATTATGGAGCACAATAGACTTCCCATCAGAGTTATGTCTGAGTCTGACTGAGGGTTAAACATATCTGAATCTCACAGCTGAATCTCTCGAATATTTTCTCTGATGCTAGCCCTCTTGATGCTTACTTCTCTCTCCCTGGTCAAACTAGCGCAAGCTAGTGGTTGTGGTTGGGCATAAGACCTTGATAGATCCAGAATTTCTCATTGAGGGAGAAAGTGTACCTTCACCTCTTTTTCAGATATTTTTTTTCTGTAGAAAATCCATCCATTATCCATAACCTGTTTCCCTCAGTCTAAGCTAACTTTGGACGAGCTAAGGGGTTCACCCTGGATAGGTCTTCAGTACATGACAAGCTGAGACAATTGTGTCACATTCACATTCATATCTAGTGGCAATTTAGAGTTACCAATTTACCTAAGCTGTATGTCCTTCGACTGTGGAGGGAAATTGGAGTACCAGGTGAAACCTGAATAAAATCCACACAGAAAGACAGGGATCGAAGCCAGAACCCTCTTGCTGTGAGAAAACAGCACTAGCCACTTAACCACTGTGCCACCCATAGAAAAAAATCATGTCAACATACTTCAAAACATGTCAGCGGAGAAACTTTTGGGCAATATTTCAAAGAATATCATCTGGATCAGCTTTCTTAAAAACAGTAATTTTCAAGAACTGCTTCAGGCCTGTTTCTAAAACCACCTTACCTCCATCTCCTTCACACTCTTTCCCTTGGTCACCACCTCTTCTGAGCTGGGCTCTCATTCGCTTCCATGCTGCCTTGTTGACAGGCCACAGTATATAGACGTGGCAATGTTTGGGGAAAGCAGCACCTCAAGGCAGGAAATCTTGTGCATTCTTATCTCCTAACCTTTGGATGATGCTCCCGTGGTCCTCGGCGGGGAGCAGGAGCCACATAAGCTAATGGAAGTCTTATTTCTATATCCATTTTATATCCCATTTTCCACCTTTTAAGCCAGAGATAAACAAAATCTTTGAGGTCTAGACAACCCATGCTGTTTTTGTGAATATGGAGAAGAAAATGAAAGAAAGCAAGGGAGTATATATTTGTGAAAAACAGAAAAAGGGAGCAATAATGCTGGATACACTAGTTTTTTCTAAAATATGGCTCCTTTTTTTCTCACCTCCTGAAGAAAACAAGAAGATTGTAGTGTCATACAACTAATAACTTGTCTCAATAAGTGAGAACACATCCTGCACTTCCTCTCTACTTCATATACAGAGGCAGATACTCTTGTATAGCAGACATGAATGAACACACTCTCAAACAAAGTACCTACCCGTCACTACCTTGCCTTCCTGACATTCCTTCCAAGCGCTTGAGGAAGAGGAAATGGATGTGCTGATCTGAGGCCTGCAGTTTTGGCTCATGAAACAGAATGGAGGGAAGAAGCCCTGCTGTGATTCATTCGTGTGTTGCATGTATTGGAACTCACACACATACAGTACACACAAACTCACTTCGAACCAAGTTGACAAAGTATTAAAACAGATGCTGATCATAAATCTGTCTCATGTTTTTGGCTACTGGTCAGTGGCAGTGTGCTGTACATTTCCCAGACTTATCTTCTCTCTCTCTCTTTTTTATTTTTTAATTTTTTTTTGCTGAGGACCCAGTCCTACCTAAAAAAAACTTCAAAATGTAATGGTATATGAGTTGTCAGTGTTTCTACTGTAGTGTATTTTTAGCTCTGGTATTCAGGTTTGGATGGACACTCGCAGACACCTCTCCAGTTTGGCTTTGCTTCCTTTTTACAGTGTTGTCTCATTTAAAACTGGAACACCAGGACAGTGCCAAGTAAGCCATTTTGGATCCCCTGAGGATCAGTGCTGTTCAAGACACTGCTGACATTTTGAAACCTTAAAGGTGCTGTTGAGCCCCTTTTCTTTTTATCGATCAGCTCCCTTCTTTCATCTCAGTCTAAAAAATCAATGCTCATGATTATTGAAACAGCTTCTTTATGAAGTGGTGAATTTGTGACGCGAGGTCATCGAGTTCTATTTTGTATCACGCCCTGCATCTCAGTAGGCAGGCATGTTAACGCTGCACCACAGTGACCGTTGTGGTCATAATAATGCCAGTTCTCACTACAGTTCTACTGTCTCTGGAGGGGAAAACTGGCAGACTCATTGTTCTAAGAAGGAAACTAAGATGCAGGGAGAGGAAAAGCTACGGGGAAAAAAATGCTGACCCACATTTTTTTGCAGCATGCAAAGGGACTAAAATTCAACGCCCAGCATAACCATTTCACTTAAATAGCGTGTAATATGAACAATATGTGTTGATTGCACACTGCCAAAGCACCTGTGATTAACCCAGATTTGCACTATGGGGGTCAAGGCTTTTTTTCACAACAGGTTTTCATCCTGTGGCACCTAGTGAATGGGACAAATAGTTATTGTGATGTGACAGCTGTGTTTTACTTATAACCTGCAGATATATTTCTGCTTTACAACGCATTTTTAAAGCATAGGTAAGAAAACATCTGCACCGCATTTTAAATAAAGTATATGGGGACTAAATGATGCCTTCAGTGCTGCTCTTTTAATGTTTTAGATGACTTCAGTAATATCTCTGATGATCCACCTCTCAGTGAGTTCAGTAAAGGTCATATTCTTGAGTACTTCTGATTGGCAGCCAGGTAATTGTGTCAGTGTGTGTGTTAGTGTTTGCTTCTATTATAGTTGTGAGGATTCAACAAAATTAGACTTATTATGTGATTTTTAAGAGGTTAAAATAAGTATGCATTAAGAGAATCTTTTGGCCTTTTTGACACAGTCAAAACAAGCTGTTAACACACATTGACAACTTGTTAGCAAACAGTTGTCAATGTGTGTTTTTATGATCTCTTTTTTTATCTGGCTCTTTATTTGGTCTCCATACTCACACAAATACCAGTGTCTTTTGCTGCTAAATGCGCCACTATGTCCAGCAGCTTCTCATTTACTTTGTCTGCTATATGGTTCCATTTGGTTTATATAAGCCTTTGTGCTAAATATTGCTGTCACTGCATTTAAAAGATATGCTGATTAGAGCATTGAGAGTAAAGTTTTGAGCTAAAAAAAACCCAACACTGATATTAAGAGTGTCAATTCTCTGGGGGATTGTCACTACAAGGGATCCCTTCTACAGACAAGTAGTTATGTGGTGTATTTTTAATAAAAATTTTGATCATAGTCACTAGTGCTAAGTGTGAAATGTCTTGTGTGTATGTCTGCATTTCTGATCACATCTGAAGGAATAGAGTTTCTAGCTGTTCTAACTGGCTAAACTTAAAACATTGGGCAAAAAGGCAGCTGTCAGAGAGAGATGCAGTCAAAGGATACTGCTCAATTTTGGATTCACAGGCATTCATGGTATTGTGCTTTGTTGCTATACATAATGAGTGAGGGAAATGGTATAAGGCATTAAAAAATTGAGAGCTTAGAGGAGAAGATCAGCCTCTTTTCTCACCTCTCCACACCTTTCGCTCAAGTAGAGAGGGCAAACTTGTCTGATGTTCAGGATTTAAACATTGAAATGGTTTGGAGTCAGGTGTTTGTAGACGTTGTTGACAAGAACATCATTTAATGCATAGGAAACCCATAAATTCAAAAGAGCAACTAGTATCAGCTTCAGACATGAATGTAATCTACTGAAAACTCTCCTCAGTGCAGTGCAATACTAACTGGTGTATGTGTTTGTCAGAGCAGAGTGGTCAGACTCCAGCTGCAATGCATTCACAAGCTTTGTGGGTGTGTGGGTGTGTATTTGTGTACACTTTTAGCAGCAGAAAACGAACAAGCGTGCAGGACTGACTTGTCAGTGTGTGTCATGAGGGGCCAGATGGATTTCAGTGGCACGTGGTGCTGGGCGTGTGTCGCTCCAGGAGCCTGCCCTGGGCTCAGCTGGCTTTAATCAACAGCATCATTTACCCCTCTTGCGGGTAATCGCCGCACAATGGGCCCCCTCAGCCAGGCTACCCTCCACCTCTGCTCCCCAAGCACCCCTCCACACAGCATGGTGCTCTATGTATTTACATGTCTGTCTTGCTCACACAGGAGTGTGTGGATTCATAGGTCTTCTCCTAAATGCACAGCAGCTCATTCACTTATTCTCTTACACAAAGTGTTTTGACATTTCAGCTCAGATTGGACTTATTTTAACAGTTTTGGCCATTGTTTCTGTCTATCATTACAACACTGTCAGATAAGAAAAAAAGTATGAGCAGTCACATGATGGTAAGACGCCAGTAGTTTAGCCAAATTAGCCTGATTAACTGATCATTTTAAAGAAGAAGTAAAGGTGAGTATACCTGGTCCTGTCATCCTTTTTGACTCAAGTAAACTGTGTGTACACAGCTACACTGCAACAGGTCTTCAAAATAGACAGTTTGAGTATAATTTTACAGTCCACTGTTGTTTCTCCCTCTAATAGAGTTTGGCTAACCTGGAGGTGTGTTTAAAACCTGTCAGAAGGTCTGAATCTTCACACTTACCAATGGGATAGAGGACATAAGCTACTAAAAAAATAAAAGTTGTGCTTAACTGGAATCCAGCTGTAAGTATACTTTGAACATTATCTGCGTACAGTTTACATAGTTTAGCAGTGTGGCACAGTAGTGATTGTGAAAGATGGGTAGATGATCCTGCAGCTGTGATATCTCTTTGTGCACTGTGACATAGATGTGAGGGAATGGAGTGATAAATTAAGATTGGGCTCTTATCAATCTGGCTCAGCTCTAATCTCCCCTCACTTAGTTTGTGCACATTCTGCGTGTGCCTGATAGCTTCCTGCAGACATCACTCAGTGCAGCTTATCAGCCTAAGCAGAGAAGTAGTTCCTGAAGCTAAGCATCTCAAGGACCCTTTGTCACAGTATGTTCCTCTCAGTCACTTAAGGAATGTTTTCGCCACAGGGGACAACAGCACAATCTATGTGACAGTTTGAAACAAAGTCACTTGAAGACTCTCTTTGTAACTTTTAGGGACCCCCTTCTCAGCAGGGGAACAGGATATGGCAAAGGCCCTCTCAACTGAGGGGGATAGTAAATCAGTAAAGCAACATCACTGACCCTTCCCACCATATAAGAGACAGCTGGACAGATGGACTCTCTATGTGACTGGATGGAACATGAGGCACGTGTGCTTGAGTGATGCTAAGGGGTCAAAGGTCACCTGTTACTTGGCCTGGCAAGTTTTCTACATGGCTTTGTTGCAGGGTTTCAGGGAAAAAAACATTTTATTTATTAGATTTTTTGGGGTGAAGGTGTTTTGTGAGTCCCATGGATATGTGGATGTACCTGAGGCAAGTCTGTTTTGGAAGTGGTTTTCTTTCTAAAGTTTAAATTTTTCCACTACCAAATTGGAAATGCTTTGTGTTTCCTTCAACATTAAGAGGTGATAACAACTAGATTTGTGTTGGAATGGACAGTGACTCAGAACAGACTGCCATGACCACTGTGTAATGATAAACAGGAAGTGTTTGTTATTATTCTGTCATTTCTGGGGAACTCATGAGACAGTTTGAGTGCAATGCAGTGCAGTACAACACTTAGCCAGGTCATCTTTCTAGGCATTACATCTACCAAGAAAGAAAAAGAGGGGGGATTAAGAAAAAATGGTCTGGCAGCCTGCCATTTATTTTCAGCAGCATCGCACAGTAAACTGTGGGTTTAGCTGGATTGCTTGGGCCCATTATGGTCAAGCCAGACCAAAGGGTTTGAGAGTAAAATTGGTGGGCTATTTTTGTGAAATCCACTTCCTCTGGTTTGTGATAAAATCTTCCGAGAGAGGACTGAACAGTTTTTTCTTCTGTCAAAGTGGCTTCAAAGGTTTGGTCAGTTCTTGATTCTGCTGTCACAGCATAATGCAAGTTCATAATTACAACTTAATTTGGTTTACTTTGCTTATTTCTGTGCATTGTGACACTAGCTAATTACCCAAGCTCCTTGGGCACAGCCTATCATTAGCTAATTAATACTTTGGAGGCCCGTTTTGTTGTTTGAGGCTATAATATGGAATCCCAGCAGCAGTGAGCATCAAACATGCCCCAATCACTGATGCCTTCACTCTAAGTTAATGTTACCTTGGGTGTTCAGACAGCACTGTCTGTGTCCACTGGTGCCACAGGGTTCAAAGAGGGTTCCACCCATAACAAGAGGTCAAGGGTCAAGCAAAAGGGCACAAGGTCATGGACGCAGACGCACACCTGTTCACAGGGGGCCTCCTTTTAGCAGAACAGATGACTCCCAGATGTTTTTATGGAGATACTATGACAACCATGACCATGTGTGTGCGGCTTGATGATTCGATAAAGTGGGGTTACCCCCTGCAAATGCACTGTTTAGAACTGGACTAAACTTCCCATAACACTTCCCAGACACGCTCCACCATACTTGGACATGTGCAATGCTTTTGGGGGACGTAAAAGTCTTGATTTACATAGTTTTGGATGATTTCTAAAAAGGGACATTCTTACACCTGGAATAGCTCTGATGGAAGACTTAGGCTTGGGTTCAGTCAGTGGTCAGCAAAGAAGGAACTCATTCTAAAAAGTCTCCTCTGAAATGATCGGCACTTTTGAACGTTTCTTTTGAATGGCGGGATAAGAAACGGTAATAAATTGTGATGTCAGCTGTACAGCTGAAGTTGCACTCTGTGGAGAGAAGTCCCCTTGTTGCCAATATAATAGTGACTGGAATATATAAACCTTGCTTTTGAATGGACGCATCTGGAAAAACAGCAAGGCCCTTTCCTTTCAGTTTTACCATCAGTCATCTTGGCCATTACTATTCTCTGTCAGTCTCTGGTCTCCCATTTAAAGGTCATACACCTGGTTTCATTGTGGTCAAAAAGAAAGCTATTAAAGGAGATGTATTAGAGTGAAAGTATGATTTTCATATGGGCTCATTGGACTTTATAATTTTAAAACCTGATGTTGATCTTGATGAATCACCATACTTCAGAATGGTTGATAGCATAATTCTGACATTGTACAAAGTCAAAAGTGATTGTCTTCAAGCCCAAAGATCAAGGCATAAAATCATACGTCAACATGATGAAGCTGTCATGAGTCAGTCAGTGGAAAGCTGAACCATTGTCCAAACATGACAGCATTTGGATGGCACGTATCCAGACAGACAGCAGCAGTACTTTGGGAGCAGGGTGTTGGATGACCTCTGACCCTGCCCAGTCTGCCTTTGGGACAAAGGAGCCATTCAGATGCCCAGCACTTTTGCAAAACACCCAAAAAAGACCTCACTCACAGTACGAATGACTGGTAATCCTGTTGAAATACTTGTTTATGGGACCGGTAAAGGCAGGTGGATTATCACACCTTTGTTATTAAGGAGAGGAGAATTATATGTCGAAAGAGCAGTAAATAGTTAGCATGTATATAGAAGCAAAGTGAAAAATGAATACTGAAAAAAAAGTCTACATCAGAGCATTGTGACCTGAATAAGATTAATGGTTTATTGCTTTAATGTCATTAAGCTACTTTTCCGTGCAGGCTTTTGAAAGATGGATAGTATAATGTTTCCCACTATCATGATTTATCGCTAACATACAATTCAGCCATGTATAAAAATGTACCCTCATGTTTATGCTGTCAAGAGTTCAGGCTTTGTGCAGCAGCGGTATTTTTCTCACTAGCAATTTATCTTAGTGCGGGCGTGAAAGAAATGGCTGTGTGCAAAGTGCTGTCACATGGAATTCCTCACTAAAACAAAACAAACTTAAATGAGAGCTGCCTGGTCGAAAGAAACCCTAAATAATACATTAAGGAACAACATGTCGTAAAACCTGACTGTTCGCCATGTTTGCTCTGGCAGCCGTTGGTTTGGAGGACTCTTGCCACTTCTCTTCAGCGACAACCCTTGAAAGGCCGCTTTTAGTGCCAGTATCTGCAGATTTTAATGCCTCTTTACAGCCACTCCTCCAGCTGTTTCTTGCCTGTTATCAAGTTTGACTGCTCCTGCGCATGAGAGCTATGAAGGAGGGAGAGTGGTTTATGAGCTTGGAGGAGACCACCTTGGGTGACCCAGTTCTTCTCGTCCAATATTCCATTCACCTTTTGTCCAACTCCCCGCAAAGTGCCAAGTTCTTCTTTACTGCTCCCCCTGATTAAATTTACCACTTGTTAGCCAGATGGTGATTGTTCTTGCACTGTAGTAGTGAATTTTTTTGTTTGTGAAAGAGCTGGAATGCTCAGTGGAGTCTTTCATTTACCTCCTCAGTGGGTATAGGAGGGTTTAGACAGTAGCCTAGTGAGCTTCCCCCAGCTGACTGACAAGTGACTGGCAGGCCGTCTGGAGCTACATGTCATTTCATCGCACACAGATCTACGAAGAGGAAAGCACCCTACCTGAAGTGTCAGTCTTGCTTGACATACTCTGCAGCTAGTTTATCAGTCTTGACATTTGCCATCTTGTGTGATTTACTGTGGGTCAAGACCAACCTCACTTATGTTTAAAAGATAATCCCACTGGGGGCAGTGCAAGTTTACAGAAGCCAAGTTTGTGGAGACCACATGTGTAGCCACCTTGGTACACAGTGGATACAATGTGGAGTTGGAGATAAGAGTGTACCCTCTTATTTTCTTTCTTTATGCAAAATGCATACTGTCCAAGACATGAAAAAACAAATATGCCACTCAAAAAGAAGAAGAGCAGATGGACAACTGAGTTGTTGAATTTCAGACCCCTCCTTATTAAAAAGGCATGATGCATATTGCAGGCATGCCTAACCGACTCCATTAATGTCAATTAGTCAGTGCATTTCATCATGCTATGATGGATGATACAGGGTATTTGAAGTGCACTTAGCTAGCTTGAAGCATTAGCCTAGCCTATTCCTCAGGGTTTCTCTTCTTGTTTTAGGGATGGAGGTTTTACCCCAGAGAGAGTAGATGTAACGCAAACTTCACTGTGATGCTGCACAGAAGGAGACAGAAACAGGGCAAGGGATGGATGGGGAAATGGAAATCATGGAGATAAGCTGGCTTTTTCTAAGAGCTGGGCTAATGGATATGTCCCCAGGGCTCACTCAGGAATGCACCTCCGCATTAATGCCAGCAGCTTGATGTCATTTGTCTTCTGTCCCTAGAGAAAGATGACAAATATTATGGTATTTTCACTCCCCCTCTTCTTCCCCAGTGGTTCCAGTTTGTGTGTTGAAGAGTGTGCAGTAGGCTCAACAGTTTCGCAAAGAATGGATGGTGGATACTGTATGCATTTGGGTCCCTCTTAATAGGCAGTGGGCCAAAGATATTTTTTTTATTGATAAAGGCCTCTAATATATAGAAGCATTGTGTTGCAGATATCAACCGTTAAGTGCAAATTGAACCTTCTTGGCATCTAGTGCTTGCCAAAGACACATTAACTGTGTAGCGTTACACAAACTCAATTTATTAGTCATGCCCCAGGTCCAACAGATGAACAGAGTTGGTTCGTTCTGATACAGATACTACAATGAGGAATCAGATAGTGAGATAGATTGTGAGAACATGAGTCCATGTGCTGATCCTGTACCATGCAATTTATTTATTAGAAAAGGAACCTTGCTACATTCTGTACACCTGTATGTAAGTTAAAAGATTTTTTCATCTGCTCAAGGCAATTTATTTATATAGCACTGAGTGGATCGTGGATACTGTATGCATTAAGTACTGTATGCATCAAGTAGATAGCATCTATGAAAGGGAAACTTTGGCAACTTGAAACACATTCATAAATAACATTCATATAAGGTTGGTTGTATGTATTGTGTACAACTGTTAAAACTTAATTTTATATATATATATTTAATTTAAAACCCACTTGTAGTTGCTCAGTAGACAGTATCAGCCAATACACCAAGTTCAGCTGTCAAAATATATAAAAAATGAAAACCACTGCAGTAACTGTTTTCTGATATCCAAGGTGTTTTAATGTTGCCTTGTAGTAAACAATTCTTTCAAATCTGGTGAGGAATTCTTTTTCTATGTGAACAGTAAATAAAAAAGGCTGATATCAGTAACCTAGCATAGATCTGAAATCATCACCAGACAAGTCACACCTCGCCCAACCTGTGTAGAAGACAAGCAGTCTAGCAGAAGATAAGATCACTCAGTATGAAATCAATACACTTTGACCTCTGTCTTCAAAGCGTTAGGCAGTAGAGGTAGTAATGCATGGCATCTAGAAATGTCATGATTTGTATTGATCAATAAGTCATGGTTCATGAGGCTTTCGATTTCTCACTGACTGATGGGTACACATTTTGAGGAGAGTTGCTGAGAGTGTTTGAATTCATAATAAGTTATTTTTTTCAAGTAACACAGTGGCAGTATGGGACTTGAAATCTTGGGCTTCTATGTCTTCTCAAAGTCTTTTCTGCTGTTTTTCTCAGCTAATTAGTGCTTTGTGAGGTGAGAGTGAGTTTCCTTCTCACTGCAGTGGGAGTCATCAGTTTTTGATGCCAATGTTTGAACCCAGCGACCCATCATGTTATCACAGCAACATACTTGAACTATTCCACAGACCCGTCAGTGATGTGGCCCTTCACCTGACCCCCCCAAACACACATTACATTTGACTGAGCTAATGGTGTGAACTTGATAAGTGAACCGGAGCTTTGTACAGACCAGCATCCTGTCTCACCTTCCATCAATGAGCACTGATTGGATCTCAGGGAAAGCCTTTTCCTGTGTGTGTCACGGGGGTAAGTCCTAACGGAGACTCCCATATTTGGCATGTCTTTGTGTGTGCGTGTGCTCATGTGGGCGTGTGTGCTTTTATGAATGTGAGAAGACGCGACAGGAAAGGGGGTTTCCTTTGGGTGTTGTATGTAATGCCCCCCATCCATAGGAATTTTTCTTTTTCTCGTCTGCTTAGCGAGGGAATGCTTTAGGTGGAGTTGGGATTATGTACAGGATTGGGAAGCACAGGCCACCAAAGGTCATTTCCTTTCATCTTGCCCTCTTCCTTGCCCTTAAAAAGGCAGGCGCACACACACACACACCACCAAACTGTATATCTTATATTAAAAAAAAATCCATCACCTTCTCGCTGACATCTGCATAGATTCTGTCATACACTGGAGCTGGAATCCAGAATGGGAGGGGAAGGGTGGCGAGTGATCTAAATGCAGAGAGTGAGAGAGGGAGAGCAAGCAAGGGAGGGAGGGGGGAGAGTGAGCAGGGACAATGTCAACAGCTCAGCTCCCAGCACAGTCAGCTGAAATCCGGCGCTCAGCTCAGAAACTCACAGAGAGCAGACAAAACGCAGCAGCTTCGACTGGGAAACATCGTCAGCCTCGGCAAAGGCATGGAAACTGGCCACGAAACACAAACTCTAAATGACGAAAACAGGGATCTAAAGTCATAGACTGCAGGAAAGCTGTGAGATCTTCCCGTAACTTTACTTTATTAAAAGGCTCTTTTGATTCAGTTTCAAGTGACGTGACGCAGGGACAGTGTACCTCTCAGGACAGCCCAGCTGAAGTGGGTAAGTAGGAGATACTTGATCTTGACACTGATACCTGTAATCCCTCCAGATCATTGTTAGTAACAGCTACAGCATAGTGCTGCTCACCCAGTAGGAGAGTGCATACACAACAGGCTACAGATGTTTAAGTGTAAACCCAGTTTGCTCATGCACTGCATCCAGCTGCTCAGTTCTGCCAGGAAAGCACAGACTACTGCAGCCAATAAAATAAACATTAGACAGTAGGCTCAGTAGAAAACTGAATAAGAAAAGAAGCTGGTGGGCAATGAGGGTTTCTAGTCCCGCTCAGATGATAAAGTTTCCTGATTTTTGTGTTGTTGTGATTGGAGGTAAAGGCAGTATTTTACAGTACTTATTTTTTTCTGCTTTGGTGGCTTGAGAGGTCATAAACAACAGCTAAAGCCGGGTTGTGAAATGCGCGTGGTCAATATGTTTGGGCTCTTTCTGCAGGGGTGTTGACAGCACGCTTTGCTTCACTCATATGTGCTGGTGCATTATAATAGTAAGGTTTTTGGCATATCTGTGGTAGACTTGGATTCAGAATTGAGCTGGAATTGTTTAGAGTTTCATTGTCTTCGGAAAATGTTGCATAATTTCAAGGGTGGATGGGAGTTCAGTATTAGTGAGTGCTGGAGGAGTGAGTTTAAGGGATGTGATGTCAAGGATTTAATATTAAGTTCTGGGAAGTGTTTGGCCCTTTGGGAATTGAGGGAGGTTGGGTCAGTGTCATATGAAATGGGCACAAGCCTATTTAGGGTTCTAGACTTGGGCTGATCAACATGGCATCAATAACACAGTCAGCTGTGGTGTAAATAATGGTCTTGCAGTGAGACATTCTATATATGCTGTCCATCTCCTCCCAGCAACAACTCAACCCAGTATGGAACTGAGGAGCAAGGCCTTCATCCGCCTCTAAATGCAGCCTGCTTTTGCTTGGGATGTTGGCAATGCCTTTTTTTATAGACTATCCTGCTACATTTGCCTCAAGGAAGCTTCCATGGCAGCCCATAAAAAACATAATGACACTGTGCTAAATTCCCAGGGTTCCTCATTTGAAGAAATTGTGAAGCCTCTGTTCCCATGTGGACACATTGCCAATTCAAGTCAACAGGATGTCATCTTAGCTGTTAATTGTTTGCGTGTGTGTCAGGAGTCCAGTGATTAGGGTCCATGTGGCAGCCCTCCAGATTTCAAACTGTAGAACTGGTTTCAGGATCCCTACTTTGGGTTTGTCTCAGTGAGCGTTTGTCAACATTTTCCTGCAGGCTGGCTTTTTAAATAGCTGATCAGATAATGACGATGTGAAAAAAAAACATAAGAAAAACATTATTTCCGCAACATTCAAAGTAATTCATTCCTTTCAGTGGCTTGCATTTGAAGGTTGATGAACCAGAGGCAAAACTCATTTATACAGTCAAGGGGCCATGTGTGTTTTTGTTGTGGTCTTTTTTTCATTGTCAACAAGATAGTGTACATCTCCACATGAAAGGCTTTTTTCCCTGCTTGCTAGAAATCCTCCTACACACACGTGCTCCGGGGGCAAGTAGATTGACATTGCTAAAAGATTCAGTGTGTTGGGAGGGCTTTGACCGTGGTTGTGGACTCGCATGTAGTGCTCATACACACCCTCTGCTGCCATCAGCACTCTCAGGGCTTTTCATTTTTTATCGACCATTACGGATGCATGAACCGCTCTCTCAGGATTAGAGGGAGAGCGAGGGCGAGTTAGTGGGCGATGGTCGGCCTTTTATCGCTTCAGCCCTGCTGTTGACTGGCAGCTCAACAGCTTCCTCATTAGGATAGGGACAGAGAGGAAATGATGAGGTCTGTAAAGCTGCTTAAATTCAACTATCTGATCTCTTTGATAGGATTATCATCATGTCGTCTTTACAGTAGAGTGGTTACAATGTCTGAGCGACAAAACCCAGGGAGGTTGCAGGAGTAAGGCTGTTGTTCATCTCTCTCCTCTGCTGGAAGTCCCCCACACTGAGTGTGTGTCAAATAGCACTATTGTATTTGTGCCAGTGACACACTTTCTTGGGCTTATGATGTGTAAGCATATCTTCTCTTTACAGTGCCTCAATTCAGTGCAGTAAGCCTGCAGGCTATTTTAAAAAAGCGCTGGTCACTTCAGAGGGCTGTCCCTGTCTGCATTGCTATTACTGTCCCAGAGGAGCATACCAGACATTACCCAGAAGCCCTCTGACTTCTATCTTGCAGCTGTTGACCTCTCACCCAGGCAAGATTAATAGCTTAACAATACACAGTATGGGGTGCTACAGTCTACTTGTTGACATTGATGGACATGCTTAAACCTTGGTGCAAAGGATGATAAGAGAAATGGCAAGCTGACAAACACATCTGTTTAGAGCTGGTAAGCTAACCAGTGAGTCGTCGTTAGCTAAAACTTGTATGGAAACAAATTGGTGAATAGGGGTAATTGAGTGTTTATGTGTAGTTTCAAGTTCAACAGTGACCTCTTTCTCCCCAAAGAAGAGCTGGATTTTCTCAAGCCTCTGTGTGATTTTGTGTAAGTGCACTGTACTGATGTCAACGGCAAATTCTCTCAACAAGACGATACTCTAGGGTGTTTGAAGAACACAGAGTCTCTGGGAAGTCAAGCATCTCTTCCCTCTTGAGAGTCATGGCAACCAGCTCTGAGGTTGTACTTTTGCCAGTTTTTTCTAAATTTATAATAACACGTCTTTAGTCAGACTAGGAGCTCATGACTCTGGCGTACGTCCCATATGAAACAAGAAAATGATTTGACATGGCAGGGTAGAGCTTTGGGGTTCGGGGGGGAAAAGGGATGCCAAGTATTGGATTTCATTCCTAGTCCCGTTAATATGTGGGAATGTCGGGCCTGTGGAATGTGGCGTGGCCGACTTTCTTTTCATTCCCAGTATTAATAGCATAGTTATCCCAATGATCCGGTCTATTTGATGAGCAGAGATGTGACTCTCGGGGATGTGCCCATCGACCAGAAGAGAAGTGGGTCAGCAGTGGGTTGGTGATGTGATGTTAGCCACCCCCCCACCCCCCCACCCCCCCGAACGACCTCTTTCCTAAGCCAGTATTAACATTTGCATTGTTAGAATCAACTGGTGGACTTTCCTTGTGCAACATGTGGCTGACCTTCTGTGCACAGTTACTTCTACACAAAATGAGGCCTTGAGAGAAAAGCCGTCAAGCAAAGTGGAATAAATATGCACTTTAGAATAAAGCATCGGGAAGGTGTCCCACAAAAAAGGGCTTTTTATCCTGCCAGGCTTCCAAAAGTTGTACTTGCAATCTCGGCATCATTTGTTTCATCATTCGTTAATGTCACCCAAGTCGTCTGCTTCTGTCCTGGTTCTTATTTCAACTTGTGTTCAGGAAACTTGTGCCTGTGGTTTAGTGGCTTCAGTGAAGGGGTTTAACATGTTTATAATAATTTGCTTCAGAGTGTGATTGTGTATAGCTGGATACTCCACTGTTGTTTGGAGCTTCTACATTTATTTTAATCACAGCAAAAATTCAATCTAAAAAGCACAATTGTAACCAGCTTTTAGTACTTTATGTGTTCTGTGCCCCTATGAATGTTCCTCACATTAGGAAAAGCATTTTTTTTAATGAATCAAGCTGAATGAAATGGGTATTAATGACATCCCTGGAGGATTGGAAACATCTCTCCCCCCTCCTCTTTTTCCAGTGGTTTCGTTAAGGCATTTCCTCTTTATGGGTGAGATGGGTTACAGTGCCTCATGGCCCCGTTAAAACCAACAGTGCTTATATGTTTGTTTTGAGTGAGGCTAGAAGCCAATAAGACCTTTGAGAATTCTCAAATATTGGCTGGGAAAGAGTTGACAGTTAAAGAGTTTATGATGTGATGTTATAAGACTGCCACGTATTGGCGGTGGAGGTCTGGCTTCTCATCATTATTCAAACAAAATGGATTGATTGGTAACAGTGATACAATGCGGACATCACAGACAGTTTGAACAGCTTGTCCTGAATTACCAATTTGTAGCAGTTCAGTCTGCAGCGGTGAAAAAACATTCAATAACCTTTGCCATTTTTCCTCGAGGGATGATCTGTGTGCTTCAATTACGAGATCAGCACTGTGTGCAGACTTGGAGTGACTACATGTAATTACACCGCTCTCTCATTGGCTGTCTGACAAGAGCTGTTTGTAAACAAAGGAACATGAAAAATGAATACGTCCAAATGCAATTGCATTTGACTTGAAGGCAGTCTGGAAATATTTAAGCAACAGTATTAACCACCAGCTATTAAAATAATTAATTGTAATTGTGGTTGTGGTCTATTTAAAGGAGGTACCTTGACGTATTTGTTTCTTCTTTATGCTATATTTTGTTATGCTCTGTACTGTGTGACAGCCCCATGGAGCGGACTCAAACACACCTCTTTAACATTGTTACTGTATATGCAGTGACTAGACATGTGAGGTGCTTTTATGAACTTGAAGTCCATTGTCATGTTGTTTCAGACGCATCGTTTTACTGTGAGGTTTCCTGATACATGTTTTGCCATGGGCTCAGACTGTCATGTCCCAGACTACATCCTGGCGACACCCTCTGAAGACGTGGGTCCCATTCCAACAGCTGAATAGACTTACAGCTGTCTCATCCTCTCTGTTTCCCCTATCTGATTGCAGGGCAGAAAGGAAGTGATTGAGGGAGAACGAAAGCAGAGGAATGAGGGATGTTTGGAGGAATGTTTGAAAAAAAAAGTGCATGAGTGTGTGTGTTGGGGTGGGTGGGGTGGGGAGGTGAGTAAGGAGAAGGGTGGGTTTCTGATCTGTTGATTCTGGGCTCTTTTCCTGGAAGATGCACGTAGGCATCAGAGCTCAGACAACCCTTATCAGGAGCAGCTTTAAATGGTTGAAGAGTGTTTGGAGACGGAGCCAAAGCATTGTGCCTATGAATCTGTTTGCATAACTGCTGGGGCTGAGTACCTTTCATATTTGAACCAGCACCAGTACCCCAGTTTTGAAACCAGAGGCCAATGGTACTTTTTCCAAAAGGCAAATTTACTGATTCTGTAATAAAGAAAAATGTGATTTCAGTTGTGAAAAATATAGTCATCCAAAACAGCGCAACATGGGCATTGCTTCAAAGCAGGAAGCAGTTCAAAGACCTGAGAGTAGCTGGGGAAACTGTTTTTACATTTTATTCAACTGGGATGAGTGAGCTAACATGAAGAAACTGACTGAATATGTGCACCGTGTTAGACATAAAACTTAACATAAAAATATTAATTAAATAAAGTAATTTTTGGCTGTTTTTTCTGCCCAATCCAAGGAAGAAAAAGAAACACTAGTGTTGTGTGTTGTTGTCGTCATCACAACTGCAGTGCATACAATGGCATTTCTTGTAAATAGCATGCAGTTAATGCACCTCACATACTGTTTAAGCATGGTAAATGATGGTAATGAATTTTGGAAAGAGCCAGTGGCTAAATGGTTGCTAACAGTAATAAAAATGCGTCACTTACATAAACCAAGATAGTTATAAAGCCCAGATGTTAATGTTGTTGCTGATGCCTCACTTAGTTTAATAGTCTTTGGAAGGTTCAGCTTTTTTGTCCCTGGCTGCAGGAGTGCTAACGTTAGCTGCAGCCTCTGCAAGAACTTGGCTTTGAGGCTATCAAACACTTTGGCTTTTAGATAGATTTTGTGTTTGACTGTGTGTTTCCTCAGACATGTTGCACATCTCCTCTTTTTGCAGTACAAATTTTGCGGTGAGTGTTTTCTGTGTGGAAATGTTGTGACTGCTTTCAGCCCTGACTCACTGAGACTTGAACAAGCTTCAAGGGTTACATGGTCTCTCTTTTTCTCAATATATCCTAGATATGTTTTTTACCAAACTTTGACCCCTACTTATTTAACATGAATCCATTCTTGGTAGCCCTAATGTAAATTGATATGTTCCCTTAAAAAGCAATGAGTTCCTGCCAACTCTAGTAACTGCTTATCTTTATAACTCACAGTAATTTATAAGCAAACCTTAAGTTTGTATAAATTGCTGGAAGAAATAATATTGAAAATAATACTTTATTGCTGAAATCATTCTTTTCCGACCTATTTCATTTGTTTGCCAAACACTGAGGCTGAGAATGTTCCAGAGAGAATAATGCTGTCATAACTAAAAATAACTGTCCCCTTGAAGATCAGATACACACAGACTCCAAAGCCTGGTGGGGGAACTTTAACATTGCACAGGCGGAAAAAACCCCCATCCCTGCCTGCAGTAGCCTACCCCGTCAGGCCCCAGCAGAATTGTCCAAAGCAAATCCTCTGGCCCATTGTCCATGTCTACATGAGAAAGCCACTCAGTTTGCACACTCTTGTGTGCTTTCAGAACGTGGGTAGGAATGCATCGCATGCAAATGTACCATGACATAATGGCAGCTTCTCCACTGTCAGCTCTGGCCATTTGTCAGATGAGACTTTAACTTGTTGCTAACCACGAAGATGTACAATGAGCTTGACTGATGATGTCACACCTCAGGAATGTAAGACACAATGGGTGGACTCAATGCTACATGCTTCTTTGGATAGAGCATTTGTTTTGTTTACATGAAATTGATCATGGATGAATCTCACAACAGCTGTTTTAGATCAATCACATATCACTGTATCTATACACAGATCTTGTAACTGACCACCCATGGTGTTAAACCCCATGTAACTGAGGAAGTGATGCATGAATAAAATGTGTGTAATTATTGTGAGGCAGAACAAAAAGTTTGTGTGCGTGTGTGTGCGCTAGCCTCTGTGTTGCACTAATGTAATTGATTAGCACTACAGTGTGTCCTCTGACCCTAACAGGGTATGATGTATGATGTGTACATGGCCTCCCCAAGGCCCACAGTAGTGACTGTGGGTGGGCCACAGATCAGATAGGGTCCATGGGAGAGTGAGTTCTCAGTGTCCCAGGTGATTTGGTTAGGAGCCAGTTGCTTTAGAGGGGAGAGAAAAGAATTGAGGGGTACGTCCATTAGTCATTGTACAGACAGGCAGACAGTAGAGAGGGAGGGCAGGGTATGTTGGAGAGGGCATGTCTGGGGCAACAGCATCCAAAGAGGGCATGGCTCCAATGTGGCTGTGTTGAATAGCTACTTCATGTCAAATTAATGAGTGTGAGTCACTTCCATGTCAAAAGACACATGCACTTTTTACATACTAGTACACAACTATGGGTACCCACAAATATGGGACAGCAGACGTGTGCCAATGCAGTGCTATTAAGAGCTTTCGGTGAGTGTTCACACTCCGTGATTTGAAGTTGATTTGACCACATTTCTTAGCCACACTTGAATGCAGTTATGAGAGTTAATAGTGAGGAATTGTGCTGTAATTGGTGCTAAAAAGTTAAATATGGCACCTTTGATCCTTTGTGGTCCAGAAATTGTGACTTGTCATCTGCTGTGAGAGGCCGCACCAATTTTAGGATAATCTAAATCCAAATTAAAATAATAGAATGTTCTTAGGTTGGATTATTTTTTTAAGGTAATAATACTCACAGTTTCGTTGATATCAATCTACATTTTTCATTCTATTGTTTGGCTGAAATTACTTTTGTTTAATAGTTTCCATTGCTGCTGGTGGAATTTGCTTTTCCTGTGCAAGAGTTCAAATTTCAAGTAAGGCAACATTTGATAATAAGTTCTGTATTGCCATGCTGGACAACTTTTTTTAATTTAACTTTGTATTTCAATAAATCTCCAAGATCACATTTTGTTTAAGGGTGCACACTTAACACAGATCCACAAGTTGCCCCTTTTTCATGTACAGAAGCTGCACGTTTGCTGCCAAACACTAGTTGATACATGTGCCATTTTTTAAATAGAATTCTGGTAACTCTGTAATTTCAATGCACTTGATAATACTCAGTAACCATAGTTGTTACAAAGTCTTTCAACACTGGTGTTAGTGTGGTGTGCTTCTCTCACAAACTGCATGCCAACAGTTTGCCAAAACAATGCCAATCTCTTAATCTGCACGGCATTTGGCATCTTGTCCCTGCCTGTGCCAGCGTGGCACAGCTCCCCCATATCTGCCACGTGCTTACGTAAGCCTGACTGTACCCTCCTCCACAGCCCAGCACCCCAGAGGACTGGTCCTCATTTGTGGGACCCAGACACAATGTGTATGTGTGTGTGTGCAAAAAAAAAAAAAGAAAAAAAAAGGCTGCAGGCTTGCCTCTGATCTTTTATTCAGTGACTCTTAAAAATAATAGTTCTCTTTCGCCTTTGTCTCTACCTTCTCTACTTTTTATTTATTTCCTCCAGTTGTATTGCTGCTTCTTGTTTGTCTTCCTCCAGTTCAATATGCTCGCCTTCCTTTCTTTGCCTTTCTGGCTGTGAGTCGGGTGAAAAGACCTATATTAAAAATCCATTCATCCATGTATTACAAAGAAGATGATAAGGGCAATTGTTTAGAGTGAAAGTACAGGGCAGGTACACAGGTAGTGGGGTGAGGAGGAGGGAAGAAAAGGAAGGGTGGGGGAGGATATGAAGGAGAGAGTGAGCAAGATGCATTTTAATGCAGGAATACACTGCAGTAACCGATAGACTGAGGACAAAGAAGAAGGTGAATGTGCTAAGTAAAGACAGAAAAGTAGAGAAAATAGGTGAACGACACTTTTTGATTTGGTCCAAACGGGTTATTTAGGAGGAATGGAAAAAAAACAGAGGTTTTATTTGTAGTTCACTCTGTATTTGGTACAAAAAGTATTGTGTAACAGATGTTGGGGAGAGAATTGAAATTATACAGGCACAGATGTTTGAGAGACTGATCTCTGCATATACTGTATATATACACCTCTTCCTCTGTTTCTCGCCTGCACACACACACACATGCACACACTCACACACTCCTCACTGCCGCCCCCTCCTCCTCCTCCTCCTCCGCCTCCTCTTCTTCTCCTCCACTGACCTACTTCCCGGCGCTGGGGATGAGGCGATGAGATAGTGGGCTGAATGAGAAGTGGCAGCAGTATCTCCCTTTATCCCTGCCTCCCTCCCTCACCTCCTTCATCTCTCTGCCTCTCTTTCTGCTCGGCTGCACTCCAGCTTCTTCAAACACTGAGCATCCAGCAGGCTCCTCGCTGTGCTGCAGGGCTCTTGGTGTGTGAGTATGCAAATACTGCATGTGTGTATGGGCTTTCATCTGAATCTCGAGTGGGTGTGTCTGAATTTTTGAAACGTGTGAACATGTGACTGTGCACATACAATACAGTGTGTTCCTTGCAGTAGCATGTAAGCAGGGGATTTGTCAAAATGGGTGTTTCCATGGTTTCTGCTGATGTGTTTGCGTGTGTATATTCTTGTCTGTCATGACAAGCAGTAAGCAGTGAGAAATCTCTGCGCACCTCTTCCTGCATCTCCCATTTTGACACACGCAGATGGTTGTAATTAGCACTAGCTTGTAGAGATCCACAGGCTTTCACTCTTTCAGTGATAGCTTCCTTTTCCTGTGACTTATAGCACAAGCATACATGCATCTGTTTCCCAGTGATGAACAGGAAAAAAGCGAGGAAGTCCACGCATGTGTTTATATGTGTTCACAGTTTTTTTTATGTGATGAGAATCGGATGTGTGACAGTTCACTGACATGAAAATGACCACAGAGAGAAAAACAGAGAGAAAAGAACATGTGGTAAACTGTCTTTTTGCCTTTTCTTAAGTAAGAAACCACTCTTATGTCTGTACATTTAAAACAATGATAAAGTTGGTACTTGGTTAGCCTAGCTGAGCATAGAGACAGAGAGCATTGGTAAGTGGCTAGCTTGGCTCTGTCAATTGTTGGAAAAAATTCGCTGTATCATTCACACAGTATATTTTATTTTTAGTATACTTTTATTTTTTAACCAGTAGTTAAAAAAAAGATTGTAAAAAGAACAATTTATAAATAGGACAAGCTTTGTGTTATAGCCATTTCTTGACTAGCAACAGGTTTTCCATCTCCCAGGTGCACACATGTAGCACTCTTGGCTAATGCTAATTGCTAGATATGGTTGGTTTGCTCAAGTCTTTTCCTTATATTTACAAGTTAAACAGAAAAGATAAACTTGATTTTTTTTCCTATTATAACTTTAAACAGAAGCTAGCCTTATGCTCCTGTATCCATCCTTTATGCTACAGGCTAAGTATGATTTGACTTTGCATCTCTTTTGTGAATAGTAAATTAAGCAGATTTTCTAAAATACACTTGCAGAAAATACATAAAACAATTTTTCAAGCAGTGAAAAGCATTGGGATAGAGAAGGAAGAAACACAAGAGTACAAAATGGGCAATGAAGTGCGTAGGAGGAGGTGTGAGAAGTGGTAAGAAAAATGACAGATGTTACTGTCAGAGGGGGGTTGGTAGAGGGAAATGTCACTCCATTCACCCTGAGAGAGAGGAAGAATGGAAGATGACAGTGGATCAGAGAGGGAGGGAGAGAGGGGTGACATGAAATGGTGGGAGATAAGAGGGGCTCTCAGGGCACATATGGCAGTGGACATGGTCAATTTGGCCTGTGTTTGTGTGGTTTGTCTCCATCATACAGAGAATGATAAAGATTACACATGCGCACTCATGAATGTTCATGCCTCCTTATATTTTCCCTGTATATGCTGTATTCCTGTGTGTATATACTGTACGCATGTGTTTGGATTCCTTGGCCTACTTTCTCTGGGCATGGGCTGGAAGACAGCCAGCAGAACTAGTGTTGAGTGAGGACTGGCCGCACGTGGGGCTCTGTGGGAGAGTGAAGATAGGAACACACACACCAACACACACACAGACACACTGGACAGGAGGCTTAGGTTGTGTATTTTTTGCTGAATGGCTTTAAAAACCCTTTAGAGTGGCCTCTTTTCCATTAGGCCCCGCCAGCTGTCCACAGCAACAATAACTAACTCACCACCATAACGATCTGGCACCAGCTCATACTTTATCTTATAGTAATAAAAACGATGAAAAGCTGTCACTGTTAGTAGTCTCAGGCAGGGCCTTTTCAAGTGTAAATGTATGGAAAAAATCTCCATTATTAACTTCCCTGAATTGTTTTTTTTTGCTGTCAGTACTCTAGTGTTTCCTTTTTCACACTGACAATGACTCTCTTCCATGCCTGTACATATCTTCCATTAGAATTTGGTTAGCATGCAATGTTAAGCCATGTCTGTTCCATACAAGTTAATGTACTGTGCCTGCAACTTGTTGACTACATTGCTTCATGCACACGTGACAGTTGTTCTAAAACATGTAATATTGATAAACAGGCCTGATAAAATGCCCCTGAGGGTACCCCTTCAGTGGAGAAAACATGATGTAACACTACATAGACTGCCCTACATGCTAGAAAGTTGATTGACCTCATTGTGCATCTAACAGTAAATTTCCTGCGTGTACTTATTACAAAGGTGTAGTAGTTATACTTTAAACAAACCTTTGTGGATGTAGTTATATCACATAAAACAAGAAAATAAAGAGGCAGGTGCAAACTTGTTTCATAGTAGTGTAAGATATGCCACTACAGCACAAAATAAACTGAAATTCGTAAAGGGCATAAAGGTTAAGTTAACATATTTCACATCCGTCTGAAAAGAACCTTCACATGCTCATATGTACACTGAAACAAGTTTTGATTGATGTATTCGACCTTCCTGACATAATTCCAATGTAAGCAATAGGGAACAAAATTTATAGTCTTGCCCTGAGCTTATATGCATTCCTGTATTTAGCCAAAGCTAATATAAAGCTTACTGTAAAAATTCAGTTATTTTTGTCCAGAGTTGGCTGTCAAGGTTAAAACGATTGGGGCTTCGGTGGAAAAAGATCCTAAATGGTTCATGATATTGAATTTACATTGATCCATGTAGACTGCTAAATTTTAGCCTAAGCTGAATGTTAGAACCCATTTTTTAACAAGAACAGCAGATCCTATCTTTAATTCCTCACATTAGAATTGAAAACAGGGTTTTTCTTCACAAACAATATTGACAGGAGAACAATAAAACAACCAAAAACTGTTTCATTGTACATAAGGACATGCAGATATTATCTTGAGAGTATCCTCTTGTGTTTTTAATAACCTTGCAGCCCTGACTTTAAGATGCACCTTGTGACAAAGTGTAGTGTTAATGCCTTTAATATTTCAGCTAAAACTGTTCCTGTACAGTTGTTTGAGGTTTTTTTTAGGGAGCCACATATTAACTAGAAAAAGTCTTTTTTAGTTGCTTGTGAATGAAATGCAACACAATGTTTGCAATTTACAAGCAGCATCAACATGTGTCTGTAGGTCGCAGTCAATAGGCAGAAGCAGCTATTTACCACAAGCTGAAAAAGAAAATGGTCCAGCAGTCTGACAAAATCGGAGTTTTAGAGAAGAGAGAGAGAGAAGTCTGGTTTAAAGGAATTTTTCTTTTAAATTGTTGTCTGTAGGAATCAGGACTGAAGTAAACAGTGGTTCTGTCAAAGTAATGTGAGTCAGGTTAAAAGTGAAAGTAAAGTAGATGAAATGAGACAAGTTTAAACCATGGACACGTGTATCACAGCTCCAGTCTTGATTGTAGATTTCTTTTGCACCCATAATGTTTGTAATTATTGTCATATTGCATATACTTACTGACACACTGTTTCTCTGTTTACCCATGATCTGCATGGGTAAAACATGGTGAAAATGTCCTTTGTAATCTGCAACGTGACTGTACTCTTGTAAATGGGTGCTCATTGTGAAGGCGACAGAATAGACAATGCAGAGAGAATTTGAAAAATAGGGGGTCAACAGAGGCCCGCAGGCCATGTTTGCTCTGCAACCCTGCAGCAGGTTAATCCTGCCCTGATGGGGCATTCAGGGATTGTCACCTCGGCTCTCATACCGCTCACTGGTGCGGTATCAGATGAACCTCAGACACATGCAACACTAGATAAGATGTCATGCAAGTTATACATGACACTATGATGTAGAATCATTAAACAAGCTGACTGATTGTTGAACAAGCGTCTCCACGTTAACCCCCCCCCAAACTTTGGTTGTCCTTTATTTTATAAAAAAGGCGTCTAGTTCCTTTGTAGCTGTGCACAGCTCTGTTTCTTCTGCCTTGACATAGATGGCAGATTCAAGGCGGCAGAAAAAGCAAATGAGCACAAGACCAAAGGGTAAAATGGAAATGTGGTGTTTTCTCTTTTCGTTTTTTTTCTCTCTTTAAGCTCCTGTCGAGGGCACAGCGCATTCATAAAGAATTTACCATCCGGCTATTTTTAGCGTGCAGTGAGAACTCCAAGGCTGCACAAATGTGTGAGATGGTGATGGAGGAGAGTCGTGCTGTGTCAAGATGTAGTGGATTGTGGCTCTTTGTGGGAACTCAAGTAATAAACTTCCACTGCTATATCAAACAGACTGGTCAAAGCTCTGGCCATTACTTCATGCTTGTTTAGAAATGTACAAATCCCATTAACCACAAAACATTTGTGGGTGGAATGGAAGTATAATGCTTTCCAAAACTGCTTTTGTTAGCTGTAGCTCTTTGCTGTTTTTGGCTCATGGATTTTTTTTTTTTTTTACATAAATTGCTTAAATTATATTCTTGGTGGAATATTTCTGCAGCATTAGCAAGTTGGTTATATTTGCATGACAGACTTTAGGTCCATTCATTCGCAAATGCAGTAAAGTGTTGCATAAAGAAGGAGCTTTGGCCACTGTGTGAACTGCTGAGGGTGTAAGCTCACATTGTGTGAGTAAGTATGTGGTTGATAGGACATAATATGGTGTAAAAAGTGTATTATTCATACAGTGAAGACCACCCATATCCTTTTTGTAACATTGAGGAAATCCTCCAGGGTGTCTCAGCCTATTCAGTCTTATGCTCCTGTTGCAGTGGGTGTCATTCACCACTGTATATACACACACGCACATATACACACAGTGTATGCTCCATTGAAGGCACGAGGGCACTGCTGGGACAGCTCTCAGTGCAAGGCTGCACAAACAGCACACACAGACATACACACTGCACAGGCACCATTGTGCTTCACTGACAAGAGGTTTCTTTGTGGAGACATAAGAGCAGCCGATGTCAAGATGAGGATATGATGGCCGCCTCTGCAGCCTCTGTGCCCTTTTACCATGCAGCAAGAGTGTCTCCACCCTGGCACATGTTCATATGGACACAGTGAAGGGGGATAAAGAGGGTCTGGAAAGAGAACAGATGAATAGATAACAGTTGTTAACAGTCTTGAACTTGCTGCTTCCTTCCTTTTGATTGTGGTTTTTCCAGATTGTTGGTTTCAACTGTGGTAGTGTTCTCTCATATCTAAAACATTTCTGTATACTTTCCAGGGATTACTTTAATCAGCCCAAATTCCCAGCACTTTTGCAGGGATTTTCCCACAGTGCAGTTCATTTCTTTAGGATGCATTTCATACTTTGTTTAACTGTATATGCTGTGGCTGCTTATGTAATTTTCATGTATCTATTGTTAACAAACTTGGGCTGCTGGAAATGTTAACTGCATCATTTCAGTTGCAGTAGAAAATTTTTTTTTCAAGAAAACATTGATCAGATTTTTATAACATTATGGCTTTAAACATTATTTTCTAAATGTGTGAAATTTCATTGAAAGTCATTCTCATTTATGCTGAGGAAACCAAACGAAGGCTAGCTTGTGTTGTCATTGTCTCCTTAACCTTTTCTTCTTTTCTCCTCTCTCTTACAGATCATGCCCCCTAGATAGCAGCCTCATCCTCCTCTTCACTCCCCCTCCCTGCCCCTGGCCCCTTCCTCTACCTTCCTGGTCCAGCATCATCACTGCCACCTGTGTCAGCACAGCCACCATGCCCCCCAGGAAGAGGACGCGGCCGGGCCTGGGCTTCCTGTGCTGCTTTGGCAGTAGCGAGCCCCCGGAGATCAACCTTAAGGACAGCGTGCCCCTGCAGCTGCTGGAGTTCAGCGCACCGATGCCGCCTGCAGAAGAACTGCATGCACGCTTCTCTGAACTGGTGGTGAGTAAAACAGACCAGTCTGAACTGAATATTATCCAAAGCAAATGCATGTCCCTTGATTAATGATGTGTCATGATTTTCAAAAATTTTGAACCATCATATGATTAAAAAAAAAAGATTAGCTGACTTTTTTTTCATAATAATTGTTGAATCCTTCCATGTAACAGTTAAGTATAAGTTGGCTCGAAATGCCCTTCCCTAGATTAGATTCATCCTCTCTCATCGCCTTGACTAAAATAACACTAAAATGCCCGACTTTAGTCCTTGTAAAGTTAACTAAAAAACTACATAAAGTTAACCAAATATGATGAAAAAAATAGCTGACTACATAACACTCCAAGACCAAAGAGCTTTACAGAACACATAACTCAGTCCTACAGAATGTAGAGTAACCGCCTACTTGCTACTACAGTTGCTATACCTTGTCAATATTACTAAAGAGACTGATTTAAGAGTTTTCTAGGAATTGGAATTTATACCAGCATATTTTAACATTTTAAGGATTGTACAAAACAGTAGTCAGGTAATCTTATCTACTTGTAGCCATACACTTATTGAACTCAACGAGCCTGTTAAACTTGTATGTAAATCTGTGGATACTGACCTAAGGACTGATCTCCAGAATTATGCTCCACACAGAAATGGTGCCCATGATGTGAAAACAGCAACAAGAAAAATATTCACTGGAAACAATACTCTGTTAAAATGCGTAAACCCTGGAATTCCATTTTTCCTAATGCTGAGCAGTCCAGTTATTTTTCTTCTCCTTCCTGTGAGTCTTGGTTTTTATCCTGACCAAACAGGATTAGAGACAGGAATTGGAAGGGCTTGGAGCTGGTGCAGGACGTCTTGATGGTTGGATGAGGCCACACCTCAACCTCACCACCAACCCCCACTTCACATATTCAGAGGCTCATCCTTTCCACTACTCTCAGCCCACCCTTGCATCAGTTCCTATCTCGTGCACAGATCACACTTGTTGGCAGAGGTTGCAACTGCGCTGCTGCCAGACTGGCATGGCTGCGCTGGCATGTGCCCATGGTGTGCAGACGGATCAGGGCACAGCTGTCAGAACGGAGGAGTCTGCTGTGGGTTTCAGCTGCCATGCGAGCCGACTCTGGCCTTGCTGGAAGAACAGGGCTTTGCTGTTTCTGTCTCCTTGTTTGCTCAGTTCCTGTCTCTTGGTCTGTTTGGGTCCTGTCTGTCTCCATTTCAGCTCTTTTGTCATTCTCCCTCAACCTCAGATTTCCTTCTTCCTCTGCCTCGGTCTCCCTCTCTCAACAATGTGCTCAGTGGCACAACTACAGGACTGCTTCTGGCACTGTCAACTCACAGTCTTGGGATTGCTAAAATTCACTGCCTGCAGGATATATCACTCCTCTAACTGGCCAAATCAATTCAAGACATTAAGTGAAATTCCATTTGTGATAGGAACTTATTCACCGTTATTGATGCATCTGTTTTCCCAGTAGTGATCCTTTCCCCATTTCTCCAGCTAATTGACCTGATTTGACTCTAAACTTGCTCTTTAGGCCCCTTTAATTACGGTTGGTGCACAAGCTATTAAATCTTAGGGGCTGTAGCATATTTATTGACTTGATTAAAGAAAATTAAAACTTAGGATTGTAACCGTCGAAACACTGATTGCTACAATCATTATCCTTAAACTGAAAGACCTAATGCACACTCATCTGTTTAATAAGAAAAGCTTTGTTCTGAAGAACGAACCACTTGTTTGGTTTGGTTATTTGATGCACTTGATGCCCTGTGTGACCTGAAAAAATGTGCAAATAAATCAGGGTTAAACATGAAGAAAAGTTTTGAAAAAGTGAACAGACTCATGCAAATAAGACAAAGTGGCCATTATCAGGAAATAATGTACCGTATTTTCCGCACTATAAGGCGCACTTAAAAGCCTTTAATTTTCTCAAAAAACGACAGTGCGCCTTATAATCC
>JAPZDV010000007.1:23773887-23833824 GCA_029814665.1 Acanthurus lineatus
ATGCAAGAACTTATTTTTGAGAAAGTCTGAAAAGAAAACCTGCTTCCAAGCCCCATAAACTCATATAAAAACCTCCTGCACTAATAACAACCTGCACAAGCTCATGCAAATGAAGCTGGAAGCAATCGCCACTGATTTGGACCCAATGAACAAAAACCACATCAAAAGCAGATAATGAATCACATCAATTAAACTCTGTGCTTATTTGCAGCTGGATGGAGAATTTTCTCATAGCAAATGTGCTGCGCAGCATCAAGTTTTTTGGATGCGGGTGCAGTTTAAACGGTTCCTTTTCACAAGTGTTTCAAAGCTTGCACGCATGGTTGATATATAGACCGTTTGTAATATTTGGCAGACCTTCAAGAGAGATGACAGCTTTATTTTTGTTTATCAAGGCAATTCTCTTTTAATAGCATCGTATCATCAAATGTTAAATTGCTTTCATATTTAGGTAATTGAGAATAGGGCCTGCTTAATCGGGAACTTGGGTGTATTCTGCACTGGTTGCTGTTTGGTAAACCAAACTGCAATTTTCATTTCTTTAAAAAGAAACAAAAGTGTGAAGTTGTTTGGTGACAACTACACTCCCCTTTTCACATTTAAGCTGATTGCAGTGAACACATTGGGTGTATTGTGGAGACTTCGGCATATGGTCACAATGTGTTAACACATTTGCAAGGGCTTGAACCCAACTACGCAGAGCCACTGAACCATCAGTGACTAAAATGCTTTAAAAAGAGAAAAGCAAACACAAGAAGACCAAATGCAACTGGTCTGGAAGAACTTGGAGTTTAGAATCTGCTGTGAAATTAAATTAAATCCTCTGCTCACTTTAGAATCCACTTGCAAAAAAAGACAATATGCCACATCTGACATGGGTATCCATGTGGCATTAGTCCTTTTGCGTTCAGATTGCAAATAAATGCTTTCCTTTGCATATAAGTGAAAGTGGTTCTATGTTTATTAAAAGGGGAGATCCCATCTTCCACCCATCTGCAATGAATTGTGTGTGGAGTTGAGAGAGGATATAATGCAGAGTATATCTAGCCAAATTGGCGCAACTGAATCAGGTCTACTAGGCCAACATCTGGCAAGTACAGTGCTGGCAGACATCAGATTAGTGTGTGTTCTCTCTGTCTTTCTCTCTGCCCTCTTTTTCTAACTGCTTTGTCCGTCTGTCTGTCTGTCTCTTTCTCTATGTGGGAGCCTCATTATTTCTTTCTCTGTCTCATAATTTGGGACAGTTTTAATCCAGCCGTTCTGGGCATTGGTTCAGCTGTCCAATGTCAGGCACAACATCTGTATGCCAAAAACCTTTAACAGCGTCCACTCCATATGACTCCCAATCACTGTTTTTAGCAGTACATAAATTTTGTCCTTAAAAGCAGCAATGGTAAAATTAGCTTTTCTCATTGGAAAGCTCTACTAGGCTTTCCAGGAGAACTGGACTCTTTTAAGCATAAATCCTTTCCTAATGTTCCCTCCAGTGTGACTTTCTAGCCGGACGCGAATCAAAAATGTGTTGCATAACAAGAGGCAATGGAAATGTTCTCCACCCTCTGAGCCATTGGGAGTGAGTTTCCTCCACAGTGTACGACACGGGATGCACCATCTTTCCTCTCAGTTTCCCTCTCCTCCTTTCCTTGCATTTGTCCAACTGGCTTCCCATTTTTAATGCTCTCTTCCCACCTCCGTGTGAAGGCAAGTTGTGCCTGTCCTGAGTCAACCTTATCACAGGAGTCAAGCCCTGTTCAGACAAGGGCAGAGTAATAAGCTACCAACGGCTACTGACTGATTCATCAAGAGATGAAACTATTACTGCTCTGAATGATGCAAGGGGGTGTGAGTCAATCGTGTGTGTGGTTGAATGTGTGTGAGGTCATAATTTTTATTGGGAAACAAACTGGTTAAATCAACTCTTACCAATAATTTAGAATACAGAGTTGGTCTATGACTTTTTTGAGTTGTGGTAAATGATTCAGAGTCAGTCTTCAGCTTGTACAAAGAACTCAGTGGCTATTTGTGAGGCTAGGCCTGATGTTAAACACATACACAAGCACACACACACACACACACAAGCACACACACACACACGCACAAAGTCCTGTTTGGGTCAATAATGGCAGCTACAGCTTCCTGTGAGTCCTCTGGAGGCTTCATATGACTTCCTGCCATCTTGCTTGTCTTCCCTCTGCCTTCCTGTCTCGCCCAGAGACTGCTGCAGGATATATATACAGTGTATGTGTGTTTGTGTGTGTCAATGCTACGGTAGATAGACCCTCTCAGCCAGCTGTAATGTAAGACATGAACATGAGGTAAAGACATTCATATCCACCCTGGAAATGTCACTTCATAGATACACATGTACGTAAAAGGATGTCATTGTTGAACGACAGGGATTTCCCATTTAGGTGGAGCCTCACACACATTCTCCATCAGTTGTCACAGAGACACACCCGCTCTTACTTCTATGCCAGTCACTCACCTACTCACTTACTTCCTCATTTACCTCTTTTTCTGCCTGTATATTTATTATATATATATTGGGTTATATTCTAACCCAGCATGCACACTAGCATACCTGCAGTGACTGCTTTTCTTACACATCTTCACTTCTCCACCTGAAATGATACCCCTTAGCTCCGCCTCTGTGAAGGTAGACCAGGCATTTAAACTTTAGAGGACATGCAGTTTTTAACAAACTGTAGTTATTCATGGTTTTTCCACACTGCTTTGACTTCAATCCAGTGTTTTATTGCAGCTCATCCCTTTGATTCCTTTGCACTCTTTCCATATGGTGTAGATCATTATTTAAATCACCCACAGATATCTTGCATCATCTGACTCCTGTTATGTCATTAAAATGAACGTCTATAGTGCAGTTGATGGTGAATATGTTCATCATCATAATCCCTAAGGCTTGTTACAGTACATCATTCACTGAACTGTGCTTCCCTCTGACTCAAAGGTCTACAAGGGAGTCCAACTACTGCTGAAATGTTAGCTCTTACAGAAAAAGTTTAGAGTTTAGGGAAATGCACTAAATTTGTTTGCTAATTACCTCTTTTATCTCATTTGTGGGGGGCTACACAGCTGTCTCTTGTCTTAATACTAAGCTAGGCAATTACTGTGCTCCATACTTACTGCACACTTCTCACTCTTTAGACAAACTAAAAATGTAATTCTAAAGTGGTTTAATTATTTCCTCAGCTAAAATTAATGCTGGATACACCTTTACAAAGTAATGTAAATGATGTTATCACTAGTTAAGTTTCAAATGCGCAATTATATTGGAGGCTAGACTTTTCATATAATCATTGAATGATGACAAGAAATCAAATACCTTCCAAATTGGGTAATTAAGCAAATTTGTCTTGGAACATGTATTTTAATTTGCTTCTAAAGCTCCTTCTGTTTTATCTCATCACATCTGAGAAGTTCACCAGACTTGAAAAACAGGAAGCCAATGACAAGGTCAGTCAGCCAGTCCAAAGCAGACATGACAGGCAGCCTCACAACCATTACACCCTTTTTTAATTTGCAACATTATTCAATCGGCACTTCTATGAGAAATATGAAAGTAGAGGTTTTAGGTATGTGTGAGCTTGTTTTTCTCCTCCTGAGCAACAGGTGTAACAATATTAGCTTTGGTTTATGTGAATTCCCCTCTAGAGCACTCTGGTGAAGGAGGGCAGGGGCACATCAAGAGAAGAGAATCACAGCGAAGTGGAAAGCGGTCCCGTTTTGTTTTGGAAGGATTTTTGTGTTATTTTTTTTGAATGTCATGGTGAGAAGCAATACGATGCGGATGTGGCGGTGAAGCATTTTTTGATGGCACTGTTGCATGATGGTTTTAGAAAATAATGGGATATTGCATAACTGGGAAGTGAAGAGTCCTCTGACTGGAATGACATGAACATTCCTCCACCCACCTGCCCTTCGTTGGGTAGCTTACCTTTTTTTTTGTTTGTTTGAACTGTTGAACTTATGTGTCTCACCCACTGAAATCCACATTTTCACACTTGATCTATATCCTTCTCTCATATAACTTCCTTTCATATAAGACCTTAAAATGCCAGGCTTTGGGAGTAGAACGGGAAAATAGAAAGCATAAGATGAAGCATAGAGATCAACTGCCAGGCTCAGCTTCCATCTGGTTCAAATCCAGGCGTCTCATTCTCACTGATTTCTCCACAAGCTTCCAGTATCAGCTTCTCCAAACAGCAACAGCTTGGACAGCAGGACTTTGACCGGGCGACCAGGCGACAGGCCAGAGACAAGCTGGCTTCTCCTCCTCAGTTTCTAAGCCTGGGGATGTGGAGAGAGGATCTTAGTCCAACCCAAAGCAGAAACTGTAAAGATTGAAGGACAGAGAGTCAGAGGTTAGATGTTTAAGCTGCCACAAGAAAGCTAGTTTTCCTCCTAACGCTCAAGAGCCCACAGGGTCATGAATAACATTCGCATGCATTTATGGAAGCCGGTAATGTAGACCCTGGATGATCAGCTCTGTGTGTGAGTCACAATTAATCATTGAATTCCCACTGTGGAGATGAAAAAACACATTGAGAAAAGCTTCTAAAGCTTCTTTGTGGTTTCTGTCTGTATTAGACCCCCTTGAAGTTCACACCCTTCAAATTTTTTCCTTTTTTATGCCAAAGCCACAATAATGCTGCTGCTGGTTATCCCATGAAAAGACTGGGTGAGAGATGATGTCATTCTTCATAGTGTCGGATGCTTGGAATGTGGGCCACCTCAGCCCGCCCAGGCCAGCTGAATGGATGAAAACAAACCCTGTGAAACTACTGGCCGGCTTTAAGGGGCCCCACCTCTGGCACCGGTAGCCATCTTCACTCTGGGGGGCCTGGGGGGCCCGACACTTCTGGCTGACGTCATGGTAGCAAAACCATTATGATGAGATTAGTTGAAGCTCAAGTGCAAAGTCCTCATGCTATAGCATCTCATCCTGGCCTCTGTTTTTATTGTTCTTAGCCGTTACCAGAACCACATAGGCCCTTTCTCTTTTTCTCTTCTTTTTTTTCTATCAGTCTGTCTCCTTCCTCCATCTCTCTCCATCTCCCCTTAACCCTGGTTTATCCATCTCTCTTTTCCAAGACTTTACTTTTCCTGCTTGGCACACAGAGACTCATTTCCTGGTCTCATATGCATTTCAAAAGGTGCAGGAGGCTCCTTGTACCAAGCTGAAGAATTGAGCAGAGCAGCAGGGTGAATATTAAAACACTCCTCTGTAGTCTGTGGAGGACAGCTCTCATGCAGACAGAGGGAAGGGTGGACATTCACATGTCACTATGTAAACTTGACTCACCCAGAGGTCTGGAGTCACTGTTATCCCTGCTATCTCTGCAACAATACAGGAAAAAAACCCATCATGGGGTTATGGGATAGTGTCTTGAAGGATGTAATGCTTATAATCATGTTTCTACAAGTCACTTCTTATAATGGCAAAAGACCATTATGGTATTTATTTATTATTATGTTTCTGGTTTTTATTGTGTTATTAAATGGTAGCAGTTTCAACTGAAATATTTGAACAGTGGTTTAAATGTGAACATAATGTGTGGATAAAACATAATCTCCTCTTGTTGCAGGATGAACTGGACCTGACGGATAAGAATAGAGAGGCCATGTTTGCCCTGCCTGATGAGAAGAAATGGCAGATCTACTGCAGCAAGAAGAAGGTGAGCTGGTCCCTGACTTACTTTACAGTACATCAGCTCCAATCTCTGGCTGGCCCTCAGCTGACTGGCTGCCTGAACCCACAGTTTATAGCTGAACTGTCAGCAATGAAAGCTATTAAAAGGCGGCCTCTTACCAGAAGTCCTTTCAGTCTTATTTCTGCATTGGCATAAACATATGCCCATATCACACCAGCTACATATTGCACAATATTTTTGTCAAGGAAATATTCGTGCACATGCAGTGCAGTCAGAGTACACAAACACAACTCCAACCTCTGGTTCAAGACATTAATCTCAAAATCTCCCTCCCCACGTTGGAGCAAGCAATTTCCTTGTGCTGCTTAAGAATTGTCAACATACCGTGGAGGCACTAGAACATTCTGGTTAGTCCTCTCTTTCACCCCTTTCCTCTCTCCAAAACATCCCTCGTTCTCCTCATACTTTTCTCAAATATCCACCAGGAAATGATACTGTGCTTGGAGAGAGAGGGTAAATCGACCCCCCCTCTCTCACTCAATAGTAAATTGAATAAATAGTCATAAACCCTCCCCTGTGTCTCTTTGCTAATTTGTTTTTTGGCTGAGGGTTTTTTGTGCTGGAAGCAGGACGAAAATCGAACCCCTCCTCTCTCTGTTTAAGGCATGCAGGCTTAGCTTTGCTGACATGATAGGCTCTGACAACCTTTTTAAAAAAGGAGTAAACACACACTGCTTTGTGTGTGTGCACATGCATGTGTGCGCACCTGCATGTGTAAAAGTTTGTACTTGTATGCAGGCTTGTATTGAGTTACTAGGAAAAAGAAGAGCAGTGGAATTGTGGTGTATTTAGAGGGATGTCAAGGCGAGGATGGAAGCTGGAGCCAGTACCACTCCAGTTTACAACGAAATGCAATACTGGCAAAAATAATACAAGAGGAGGATATAACCCTTCTTCTAATACATTATGATAACCATAGGATTTGCAGTGCAATATACTGTTTAAATATATGGCAAAGTATCAAAGAGGATTGAATTATTGGCAGAGAGAGCATTTGTTCATATGAACCAACATTAAAGCTGCGAGTTCGTAATACCCATATCAGCTATTGATTATTTCTCTGAAGCAACCACAAACATTTATGAGGAGCCTTTGTACTACAGCAGAAGGTACAGGAAATAAAATTTTATTGCCTGGGCACATTGGAACCAAAATGGTGTGAGCGTGCTCTTAAGTTGGGTTCAGTCGTAAGGTATATTAGTTCCTCCCCCATCTCTCCCAGTCACAAATTATTTCCTCTGTGAGGCTAAGGTGAAAAAAACTTGCTGTGTCTCCTGGCCAGGAAACGGAGAGCAAAACCGGGGTAACAGTGCACAGCGGAAAGCTGGAGGAAAAACCAAACAAACCCCCCATTCATGGATAGAGGCGGCGTAATGGAGAAAGAGGGAAAAAAAACAACTGGCGTGCTATCTGAATAATAACCTGCATGTTTGTGTGAGAATACGCAGGAAGGAGGGCATGAATACTGTCGCTGCTTGTACACACCAACACAGACATGAGCAACCATATGCACAGGAAAATACCCATTTAAAGGGCGTCCAGACATAACCCACACACATACGGCACACAGTAGTGCCCTGTGTCTCTGAGAATTACAGCATGACAGCGGTTTGAATGGCGAGCGCAGGACAGCAGAATCTCTCTCAGCCGTTCCTGTCAGGGATGGACACTGGTTCCCTTGTTTCCTTCGGCCAAGCGACAGCTCCAGTTGTTGTGGTTAGATAACACTTGGAGGGGAACACTTAGGACATAACAAAGGGACAAGCTAACTTTGTTCACCTGCAAAACAAACAGGCCAACACACTTACCCCACGCCAATCAAGCTTTGCTAGTTGCATTGTCTTTGCTGTTCAGTGTCAAACAAAAATCCAAAATCCTCAGGATTTTTATTTTTTAACTGAAGAGCTCAATGTTTCTTGGTGGATAGAGAAATTTCTCTTACCTCTTAGACTTAAAAAAACACTAACACTAAATACAGGGACAGTTTTACATTTACACGTCATACGGCTTTAACTATAAGTGCCAATGTGTGTTCACACAAAAAACAAATGACTCCTGAGTTTCAAAAGCTAAGAAGGTGGTGAAGCTCCATAACTCAGTTTAAAACACAGCAAAGCTTGAGATAGATATGAGTTTAAAAAACACACAACCCAGTATTCTTATTTGTTATGGTTCACAAGAAAGCTAAAAATTGGCTACTTACAAAGACACTTAATGATACTATCATCTAATTAGAGTCGTGTTTTCAGCCACCTGATGAGTTCTATCCAGTCTCCATTTTAGCTTTAGCACTGATTTGTTCTTCTTGCGGATAATATCTGGTTACTTTGTTCCTAGTTGTAGACTTTCTTTGCCAGGTAAATGCTAATTTTGTCTTTGCACAATTAGCATACAGTGGTTTTATTGGAGCCTGGTTGCTGAGAAAGATACATTAAATTTTCCTTCTGTGCTAAACTGTGTCCTTAAAGGCTATAAATCTCCATAGAGCAGCTAACTGCTGAGATGGTAAAGAATTATATGGCTTATTATCACCACAAGAGTTCCTTATTACATTATTTACTATCATTTGATTCAATGATGATATTAAAACAATTAATTGATGCACATTAAATTGTTCTATACCAACAGTTTAAAATCAACATAAATTATAGCACTCTGCTTTAAGTGCATCATTTACAAACTCATGTCAAAACCCTAACCCGAAAAAAAAATAGCAGTTTAGGTTTATTAAGTGTTTAGCAATACCAGTCTGCAGTGATGTAAGAGAATTAGCTTAAATATGGTCTCAGTGTACCGTGACTAACTCGAATATCTTGTCAAGGCCTTCCGGCATTACGTAGCCAACTGTATCTGCTCCTCTGATCTCAGCCACCCAGTCAGCCACAGCCAGAGGTGTTGGGTGTCTTTCCGTGTATGTGTGTTTGTGCATGTGTGAGAAAGAGAGAAAGGGAAAGAGTGAACTTCATTCTTGGCAAGCTAGAGAACGAAGGGGTGGCTTGTGTACATGTTTAGGGCACAAGTGAGACAGAGATGGCATGAGTAAATTTCTGCAGGAGTGTATTGTGTTCCTGCCTAAGAGCTCAGTTGGTTGTGCGTGTGTTTTTCTGTGCACTTGTTTTTTACAAGCATGACTCGTGTCCAGCAGCCCCCAGGTAGAGAACACGATGTAACATCTAACAGCTCCTGAATTGTTCAGTGCTTGGAGCCAAACAGTCTCCTGACTCCCATTAGTAGCGCTGCACTGACATACACATTGTGTTTTCAGTCCATGATCACACAGTGTGACCCTTTTAACACTGTCAAAACACCAAAAAAACAGCAGTTATTCACTATCTCCTATCTCACATTCCAAAAAAGGGGATTTTCTCTATAATATCAGTTTTGCTGTCCAAAAATATCCAGCCAAGTATTATCCTCATCTCAGATGCTTAGAGTGAAATGCCATTAGCAAGCCTAACGTGCTCTGGCTCATGCTACCATATTCACTCAGATATTAGCCTCTCCTAAGGTGACAGCAGCTTAAAAATTAAAATATTAGCCACGTGTGCTTTTTTTCCCCCTCATCACTTAAACTAACGTGACCCCGGGCAGGATTTCTCTGCTAAAGCGTGAGCGAAAACGTGTGTGATGTTCGCTACCTGTAACAGGCGGCAAGCGTTACATAATCTTTCAGAATTCAATATCCCGTCCATTTCCTGCCTCTCTAGGTGAGACTTTATATCCTGGCTTCCGAAGATAAATATTCCCCCGCAGAAAGATCGGCTCTTTGGAATGTCGGACAATCCCCCTCGTTGCGCAGACAGGAACATATTGTGGTGACAGCTGGAGCAAAGAGTTTGGAAAAAAATATTGACTTATACTTTGTATAATTAAATGACAGCTAGTGCATTCTAGTGTCTTGAGTGCTATTGTAAATACTTGGTAGCCCTTGTGCTACAGTACAATACAGGGATTACAATGTAAAGAATTTGGAGCATGAAAAAGGCGTATTTCAGTGCAGTATTGCCTTATGATTCTTTTCAAGTTACGAAACAAATTAATTGTGAACTTTCATTTAAAATTCTTGGTAAACACAACATTTCCAAACCAGACTTCCAGTCCATTTTATAAAGATTTCTTTTATTTTTCATTTAAACCCTTTTGCAGCTCCCTCCTTTGTTATCCGATATTTCATCCCATACTGTGCTGCTTGCTGCTGCTGTCATGCTTTAGGACTGCTCATGAGAGCCCCCACACTGCAGCCAGGGTCCCCCCGGGCCTCTCTGAACACATGGGAACAGAGTGTAAGGCGCCTTGCAAGCCCTGCAATTGCCAGAGAAACAGGAGACGTCGTGGAAACATGTTAGCATGTCACTGAAAGCCAGTGTATAGATCCTGGCCAGTCTGTGACCAGAACAGTTGGACTATACTTGAGACAGAAACTTGGCCAAGTTGGCAGCCAAAGCTTTGACAACATGAAAGTGAAATTAAGCTGTTGTCAGATCTTTGCTGTGCAGAACATGCTAATCTGTATGTGCGTGTGTGCAAGAAGTCAAGACCAAGCACACATTGAAGTTAAGAGAGACCTGGAATCAACACTGTAGTTTGTAGCATAGTACATTATCTTATGTCTCTTATTACTTCCATCCTCCAATGATCTTGTTTCTTTATTTAAAATGAAGTAATTGAGTATTTGAACATTCTACCGCTTGTTGTTCCTTTAAGCTTAGAATATATACGCGTATAGGTTTCGTACAGTCTGCGGGCTCAATTATCATCGTCAATGAAACCCTTTAGGAAGTTTGAAATCTTTAAGACGGCTTGGAACAAGACAGCAGGGGAGCTGAAATATGTAATTTCATATACTCTTTCAACAGGTGCCTTTGCAAATGCAATACAGTGCCAAACACACAGGGAAATATTCTTGAAGTCTGGCTTTGGTCAGGTATTTTGGTCCTTAGAGAAATAACATACCCCTCAACAGATGGTTGTAACAAGAGGAACACCTTACAGAAATATACCTGATACACTGCTGGGGATTCCTGGTCTCCTTTACTGCAACTCGCATTGTAAATCAATTTTAATGCCACCAGACACGAGGAATGTACAATATAGTGTATGTGTGTAATTGCTGTAATAGAATGAAAGGATTGACCTTAAACTGTCACAGCAGAGCACACGACTGAAATGTTTTTTAGACAGAAGAAGACTATAAACAGAAGATCGCTGAGTATACGTGCATTTACGTGCTCCGTGCTGTCATACAAATGTAAAAAGGTACAAACACAAACTCCCCTCCAGTCCTATCAAAGCCCGCTGTTTGCACTTTCCATTCATTAGCAGTTCCAATGTTTGGAGTCTTAGCTTCTTATCACAAGATTTTAATACCAGTCATCAACTGTGATTAAGTCTCCAAAATGGTTTGATTGAGAAAGCAATACACGATAGCAGACTTGCCATGGCTTCACCCTTTGAGAGATTTCCAATAAAAGGTAAAATATTTCGGAAGTAATTTGACTGCCATGACTAGGACCCTCGAAACAAACCTCACGTTATAATCATTTCATTTGTCTGTAAACAAGACGAAAATTGCAGTACTTTACTGCGGCTCATGAAACTGCCAGAGTAAATGTTGCATTGGACTCAACATTTTTGGAGGGCGTGGCGACGGCTGTAATTCAGCTGAAGGGCCAGAGAGAGGCAGTTAAGTTGTTAATCTCAGCGTCAGAATCTGTCTGGCGTTGCGTCCCAAGCTTTTCAGCAGCAGAGTGGAAACGACAGCCAGCTTGAAAACACAAGCTGAATAGTACAGTGAGTTCTATTGTTTTTGATTCAGTTTAGATCCTCAGCTTGAGCTCAAAGCTGGCGCCAATTGCTATAGATTAGAAACAGTGGTCATTACAAGGACTGAATTCCACACTGGCCAACTCAAAAAGCTGCAATGCAGCTGCTTGAGTGTTAGTAGTTGAGAAAAAAAGTGAATATTTTTCTGCTGCTCATTTTATGCCCAGGCTTGAAGTTCATTGGGTTACTGGAGATAGTAAAAGCAATTAATGTTGAGGACAATCAATTCAGACTGGTCCCAGAAGGGAGTTTGTCCAGCTTAATCAACAGAGAAGGTCATTTGCTCTCAGCTGTGTTGTGCCTCCGTGCAAATATTAAGGCAGCATTTTAGAAATGAAGGGATTTGGTGGCATAAAATATTGATTTCCAATATCAAGAAGGAAAACAGAGAGATTTGTTGAGTTCTAGTTGCGGCAAGAATGCCCTTGTATAATTTTAGTTGAGTGCCCTGCCTTTCTTACCACATTTCTAAATAAAAAAGGAGCACTTTGAATTTTCTCCTTATTTTCAATCAGAGGTCCAGTTTTTGACATATGTTGAGATTTAAAATACACTTAAAACTTTGGCAAAGAATTTCTCAAATCTCCTCTGCTACGAAATCATTCAAGTTTGCATTAATGTGGCATACTGTAAGTTTCCAGCCCTGGTTGACGTGCACATAGAAACAAGAACAACACGCTCCACCAATGCTCTTAGCCCAAGCTAAACAAGACCAGATGTGAACAAGGAACATGGTCTCTGTTTTGGCCTGTGCATTGGTTGCTCGTGGCATCATGCTTCCTCGCAGTGGCCCGGACAAATTGATCTCAGACAAAGCTATTTGAAAACTATTGTGGAGTGCATTTCTTACCTCAAGGCACTTCTTTTTCTCTTTTTCTCTTTCTTTATGTGATAAAAGCTAAGGCAAGTGAAGACTGAGATGTTATGACCCAGTTATTTTGGATTGGACTGTCTGATCCAATAAGTCTTCCTGTGGATGTTGAAGTATGCAGCAAAGGTAGAAAATGGATAAATGAAACTTGGAGAGTGAAACAGTATGAAAATAATGTTTACACTACAGAGTGAGTAGTGTTGTATCAAAACTAACAGTCAAAGCTCTACTAGCAGACACACCCCATGGTTTCCCATATGTTCATTTATTTTTGGCGGCCTGCCACAATACCAACATTACCGCCACATATTGATTTTCTATTTTTGGGGCCAGACATTTTTGAGCTCTTGTTTGCTTTCTCTAAAACATGACTTTGTTTGAAAGGAACAGAAATGGATATTGTGGGGTGTAATTGGTCTCAAAGCCCTCAGACATAAAAACTTCGCATGAGCGTGATACAAGCATTTAGAACAGTATTAAATAGAAAAGCATGCTCATGAGGGAGTATTTCTGCTAAACATGCACATATGCAGACCAGCAACTAGGAGCCTGTGGCAGTCCTGGCTCGTACTTCATTCTGTAAATTTTGCTGCTGTCTTCAGCAATAGATTCTGATGTTTCTCTCATACAGGTTAAAATTTTGGCTTCATAGTGCTTCTCGTGGAGATGTCAGAAGTACAGCATTAGGATTCATCTTGTGAGCAGCATGAATATTTGTGGAAATGTCATTGAATTTTCATGGAATTTATTTGCAGATGTTTTAGCACAGTCCAAAGTTTTAGGAGAGATTACTCTTGCTAAAGGTTTTACCTGTGAATTCCTGTAAGAAGGATGAGAGCATCACCATAATCATTAGCCTTCCACATTGCTTATTGATGGCCATATTACTTGGTTCCCAATTCATCAGTCAGAACTAAGTAGGCAGGCTTTAAAATGCAAACTTTGTAATCCCCATAGCTAGGACATGACAAATGACATCCCACAGGTGTTGACTGTAGGTGCTGTAAAGAAGCACAAAACCTAAAACTACCTACTTCTTTGGCACTGCAGCTTCTGTGTCAACTAAAGATGGCACTGATGTAACAAATACGTCACTTGATACTGAGATGTTTTTCCAAGATTAGAGAAGAATATACACACATGCTTATTGTTTGCATCACAGCATATGGGAACTTCCAACTGTTGTTTGAAACTGAAAAAGTAGGTTACAGCGGGTTTTGATTTGCACTATTTACTCACTCTTAAGCCAGCAGAGCTATACTGTGATATTTGAAGTGATTTTAAAGTAACTCATTTTCTCTTTGTGTTCATGTGCAGGAGCAAGAAGACCCCAACAAGCTGGCCACCAGCTGGCCTGACTACTACATTGACCGTATCAACTCCATGGCTGCCGTAAGTCAAACACATTCAACAACAACACAACATCGCCTCTCCTCTGTTATACTTTCTAAATGAATGACTATTACTTGCCAACTTTAATTCTACTACTACGATGTAATTTACTTACTCCAAGCATCAACAGGCACTGCTAGGAGGTCACTGTTCACTCAGTCATTCTTTCTCAGACTCTCTTGGCTCACTTTTATCGCCTCCCTGCTGACTGCTTGTTATATTCGCATGACCACATTCTTTTGCTGTGACCCCAGCATTCACACATGCTGTGATGACAAACAGGCCATTTAGACACTCAGCAGTTAAGTTAGTGGGAATGACTGTCAAAGACACGGAGCAAAGCCAGGATGACAATATTCATTATTTCTAGCTAGTGTGCCTGCCAATAAAAACAGCAGGATGCTATCACTAAACTGTCTTACGCCATGATCTCAGTATCATTTAAAACATTATAGCTGCTATATGAGTTGGATTATATGATAGTGCATTCGCACGCTGACCATTTTTTGCTAATGGCCTCTGACCCTGAGTCCTTATGTGGACGACAAGTTGGCTCCAAAATGTTTTGAGATCATAAAAGTTGACATTTTAAGAGGGCTCCTTAAAGATGACATGTAAGCATGAAATTTAGAGACTAGGAAGTCATTGGCTAAGACAGCCTTGCATTCCAGTGAGGCTCTTACATCAGTAATGGACTTTTAAACATTTAACCACATTGATTTTTTTTTTTGTTGTTGCTGTTATAATTGCTCTATTTTTTTCTTCTCACAAAGAAAACCAGCACTTAGTACATTTAAAAGTCTTCCCTAGCCTTGAATCAAAAAAACTGTTTAACCATAAGTTATTCAGACCACCATAAAAATAAAGCCTAAACATAAAGGCATTCGTGTTAAGTGCCATATTGTTTGTTTTTCTGACCAACACTCCTATAGCAACAACCATGCTGTAGGTTGCTATTTTTACAGCTGTTCTTGTTTACTGGCTTCACTCAGACAAAAATGAGCCACTCCTGAATGGTGTACCTGGGATTAGTGTCAAAGTCTGGAGAAACAATTTTACTGTCATATTTTAAAAGACTCAAACACCGAAGGACACATGTACTCACACAGACATACCCTGCATTTTAAGTATGGGCGAGAGAAAGTGCTCATTTGTGAGTAAAGATAATCCTTTACTGGTTCCCAGAGAGTAAACTTGATTGTTGCAGCAGCTCAAGGACAGAAATGTGTATGTAAAAATAGTCAACAATATGAGGCTTACATAAAACTTAAATAAGAATAGACCTAAAAGTAAAAACTATACAAGTGTAATTAAATAAATAGCAACACAGTCAATAATTCTAGTATATTCTAGTATATGGTAGTATACAGCAGAGAAGTCTGCAGTTAGATTAAATAATATTATGTTTTTATCTGTATCAAAATGAAATTATAATACAATGTAATATGTAATAGCTATGTAATTTGATAAGTATAGCATAGCAGAATAAAAACGTTCAAGTATGGCAATATAAGATCAAATATTTAATGTAATATGGTGTGTTATGTAACAGAATATATTAAAAGATGTAGAAACCACTTCAACAGACTATCCGATGTGTTCGTGAGACACACAGACCATATTTGTTTGTTCTTTTAAGTATTTGATAGAGACAGTATATGCAGACATAGAAACATATAGATATACATATATTACAATGCAACCAGTGTAATGTCTTGTTGCTGTAGCTAATTTTTGGTCCTTGTTGCTGGTTAGCCTTTTAAAGGCTAAGGCACATAATAAAATACTGTAATACTAGCATAGAGACAAACCCTAAGACAAACATAGGCAACCACTACAGACAGTAATTGACAGGACAATGACTGAAAGCAACAATTTAGAACAACAAGAGGGAAAGAAAGTATGTGTGCTATTTAACCCATACATCCAATGATGGAGTTGCCAAAAAACAGATCTGTCAGGGCTGTAGTGTCGCCTCTGCCAATGGACGTCAGACATGCTGTCAAAGTAATGTTTCAGTCCTTCTTTCCATTTTAACTAAATCAACAACAAAACAACCTGAGTAAATAGTAATTAGTATAAACAATCTTTGGACCTGACATTTTTATAAAACAGTTGTAAAATTGTGCAAGTGTGATAAGAAACTTTCAGTGATTTCATTTGTTGAAGACATTTTCTAAAAACAGCTATGTAATTAGAAAAAAAGAGAAAAATTGAAAACAGGCTTCTTTACATTGTTAACTTATACAATAATGTTACATTAATGGCAGAACTGCATGAAGATAAAGAAAATATCACTCTGTAATAAACAAAATTACTGTTTGTGAAAGATTTTTGTTGTATTTATCCCCCTTTATGCAGCCAGTAGGCAATTGTTGTTCGAGCTTCACTTTAGAAGAGTCTCTTTTCTTCATCATAACTCGACCAGAGTTTCCCCTCTCAAATATTTTTTTACTCCCGCTATCAGTCTTCCATTCTCTCCAGGGCCGTGCCCCCAAACAGCATCCTGACGAGAGCACATTGTAAAACCTGTCAGTGACTTCATGTCTTGGCTCCTAGGTGAGCTCACTAGGGGCAGCCCTTCCTCAGTAGCTGAGTTATTGAATGAGCTCATTTTCATTTCACTGCCCAGAGTTTACTGTACAACCAGCATCTTGATGTTCCTTTATAAAACCGTGTCAGAGCCCTGAGGTCGTTCATTGACTGCAGAGTGATAATGCAGACATCCTGTTGACTCTTACAAGGGATTTCGTAGTCGTGCTGTGAACAGGCTTGTTTGTTGAGAAAGCTGCTTCTTGTAAAGGGCTTTCTGCAAGTGGACAGAGGGGGATTCAAACACGAAGGCGAGGCACAGGGCTTTTTATATGCTAATGATGTGAAGAGATATGCATTAATGTTGCATGGTCAGTTCCGTAGTGAAATCTGCCTGAATGTTTTTGATTTTTAGATTGGAATTTTACAACATTAATAATTAGTTACCGTGTACCAAAAGATGTGGAAAGGGTTGCTTGTGGCAATGAACTACAAAGAATCATCACTTGAACCCTCAGCCCCCCTCAGCTTTGCAGTGAGCCGTCCAGCCACAGCTTAACTGTCCTGGATCTTTGCAGCAGATAGCTGTACTCAGAAAAAGGCTGTTAATGCCACCAAACAGCTACAGATGAACATGATAAAGCATGTAGCCGCCAAAGAACCAAATATTTCCCCAGAAAGTTGGTTGATCTAAATCAGCTAAAAGGAGAGCAAATATTTAACTTATATTAAAAATGTAGCTTCAAAATTGACCACAAATGAGTAATAAAATGTTTCTTCATAACTACTATATATGTACTGAACTAGCAAACTAAAAGTAAACTATACTAGTTTCTTAGTTAGTTTTTTTTGGGTTTTTGTTCCGTGTTCAGTACTCTCATCAGTACAAAGGTTAAATAATTAAGCTTCTTTATTTATCTTAAAGGGTATAACAAAGGGAGGGAGGAGAAACCAGAACACAAAATGGCATGACTAACTCATAATTAAGGTCCAGTAAATCTGTTTAAAAGTTGTTAGTCCCACTTGTTTCCAGTCACCACATTTCACCCAATTTCAGTTGTTGTTTTTAGCCATATAAGACTAATTGGATAATAGCTAGGATTTAGCACGCATTTTTGTTAGCTTATTTAACTTTTTTTGCCTCTGGCTGTACATGACTACTTAAGTTAAGAGATAGCTGTTTTCCTTCATTTATACTGACCAAATACTTTTTTATTTTTATTTTTTTACATCAGTGACACACATGGTCCAGTTTAAGGTTTTGATGAGCTGCACTCATCACCCACTCAGTTAACAGCGTACTGACGACTAGCTTGAAGGCATAGTTTGGCTCTGGGGGGCACTTCCCATAATAAGGATGTAGCGAAGTACCTTGTGCTGGTTTACCAACTGGCTATAATAGCATCCTTATGTGCTTGTTGGCCACGGCTTTCAATGAGCTTACAAATAGCAGATGTAGGAAGGAGCCATTGGCTAGACTCATTGACACGGTGAACTGGCTCGCAGCACGACCAATCATTCACTCTCCCCAACACTTGTTGTGTCCAACTTCCCATTGACTATGAGCACATTCGTTTAGGGGAACAGGAGCCAGATCCTTTACGTCTTGGCACAGTCCATGAACCATCTGGACTTGAGGTTAAGTCGTAACGATGGATGTTTTGACTGCACTGTTTCTAGATGAAACGCTCTCACACAGCGGACAGAACAGAGCTGTTGTATGGTAGTCAGACGCTTCAGCTAGCTATGTAGGTGCTGCTTGTCCAAGAAGTCTCTTGCCAGGAATATTTGCATCAAACTCTGACTTGCATGCCTTTTCAAGGTTTTACAAATTGGAAAAAAGGGTCACATTTAAGCTAATATTTTTTCAGGCAAATTAATGGGCAGTCACTGTGACTAGCATACTCCACTGCTGAAACACACACTGTTTGACTCTTGGCAGTGGCAGTGAGCTGCTATGGAAAAAGCCCAGAGAGGCTAAACAGAAGCCCTGTGGCCCTGACTAATGGGAGTACATGTTGCTGAGGGGAGGCTTTTAGTGATGCAGAAATGCATTAAAACCACCACTGGTCTAAGTGTTTTTTTTTCTTTGTTGTTGGCTTGATTGAGGGGACACATGATTTGTTTGAATTGTGCTGCCTGAAGCATTAGCCTACTAATGAGGCTCTGATTATCTGTGGTGCCAGGACTAACTGACTCAAACAGATTTACTTGTAAGAAGAGGGAAATATCTACTGTTGCTGTGTCATTGCTCCCAATTAAAATTAACATTCTTGTGTTTACTCAGTATAAACAAGGAAAGGCTCTTAATTAAAAGTGTGTGTGCGTGTGTTTCTTTTTTTTTTTTTTTTTTAGCTTGCCTAATGGCACCAGAAACAATCAGTAAAATTTATCAGCCTTCTGTAAAAACCCATTTTCATTTAATATCTCACCACTTCTGCAGATGCAGACCTTGTTTGCCTTTGATGAGGAGGAAATGGAAATGAGGAACAAGGTGGTGGAGGATCTGAAGACAGCACTTCGGACTCAGCCAATGAGGTGAGTGAATCTGTCAGTCAAACCAAACCATGGCCTTTTCTTCCACTGCAGAGGAGCTGTGCATCGCTCAGGTTCTTCTTTGAGCCACATGTATAATATATAACATGCTGCAGAATTCACTTTCCAAGAGGTCTGTCTCTTGTCATTGGCAGGATTGCACTTGAAAAACCCTGATTAATTACATTCAATAATGCATCAAACTCATATTATTTTAAGATCCACACTTGTTTTTTCTCTCCCCTGACAAAGTCATCAGCAGTTGTTACGCCTCACTCAACACCACAGAGTAACATTCAAAGACATTAGACAGCCGACTAATACAAACTGTCTTGCGCTCCCCATCAGCAGCTCTTTTCAAGCTGTCCATCAGCCTGTGCCAGTTGTGTAGTGCAGTGGTCTGGACCAAAGTGGGGGTGTTGAGTTTTCTCAAGGGGAGATATGAAGTGACAGACTGAATGTGCAGAGTGACAAAAACTAGAGCAGCCTTAGTGTCTGGGTCATTTCGTGGTTCTGTGTGTTTGTAGGTCAAGTGTACATGGACTGAGTAGTGTTACCCTGGAAGTCAGCAACGTGCGACAAAATTAAACACACTGCTGCCTTTGTTAAAACAACTGATATCTTAAAGTTTGTTGAAAACGTGGGATAATTCAAGTTTACAACCAAGAAAATATTTGATATGGTGGTTTTTGGACATTTAAATGTAAAAATGTTACTGTTACTGTAAAAATGTAATGTTACTGTTACTGTTACTGTAAATTTTAGTGTTATATGTTTCAATAAGTGTGAAAAAAAATTGTGGGAAAAATTGGGAATATGGTCATCTAATGTAATTCATAACCTGAGTCTGCTCTGATGCTTTTATCACCCATTCCAACTGGGGACCATAAATGTGGCATGTTTGAAAAATGTAACTGTACTATGAAAACTGATGATATCAGGCATTTATAGTCTGGAAAGAAAATTTCAGTTAATGAAATAATGTTCTGTGACAGCATAAAATGATACGTTGTCACAATATTCTTTTATTTATAACCCTGGGAAAGCAAAGATTGTGGAAACTCAGTAAATAACTTCAATGAATAATTATATAATACATGAGCAACTTGAGTGTTAACATATTTTTATTTATTAGTGGTTACTAAGACAAAAACTAATTGTGCACAATCACAAAATAAAGCTTAAACCTAACATTTCATGGAACTTTGACGTTAATTAGGCAGAGTGATAATTATTTCCTCTCTTGAAAACAACTTGTTTCATTATGCAATTGGGATAGTTCACTGTAAACATGGAACACAGTGAAAAAATAGTTTTGCCATCATGAGAAAAGAAAGAATAACAATCCTAGCACACTTTCAGATGCTTCAGTTCGATATTGCTGTGTCCTCTTTTGCACTTTTTTGATAGTTTGGAAGTTTTCACCACTTTGTTGCTTTCTTGCTCAATATCTCATTGTTTTATTGTCAAGTGCACCTAATTTATCTCATCAAAAGTGGCTATAAAGACTCAAGCAACTCTATTCAGTAATGCACCTGCACTCGTGCTGTTCACAGTGTTATTGCTCATTAGCACACAAATGTTTTTAAGCACTGTAGCTGCGATGCGAGTAGCATGTGTCCTACACAATATGGGTGTTCAGGGAATGCCTGGACACCAAGTCTCGACTTTGTGACAAATGGGTGGCTAAGACAAAAAAGATAACTTTGTGCTTGCCTGACAGATGTCTAGGGCAACTGTTTGGTTAAATGTGGCCTTTAACTTCACCTACACATCCTCTTTATGTGTCACTTCTATGTCCTTATGGCTGAAAGCGAACTGTAAGCCTTTATTGCAGCATTTTGTGAGGCATGGTGGTGTCTGTCTGTATTCATCTTTGATTTATGCCTGCCTTTGGATGACTGCCTGAAACGGCCTCTCTTCCTCCTCCCCTCTGGCATTTCATAGACGCAGCTGGGCCTGGCTGTGAAGAGGTGCCCTTGTGCTCTCAGCCTGCTCTGCAGGGCCACAGGACCCAAACACATGGTGGGCATGCAGGGTGCCAGGCAGAGCGTACAAAAGCAGCACATTGTCAGCAAGCCACCCACTGTTATCACTTTTACCCAAAGGCTGATTATGAGCCATAGAGAGGACAAGGTGACATGCTGGTCATATGCTCTGCTCTTTGTTCCTGTCAATGGAATGTTGTATTAACAAAAATGTATACAAGGGCATATATTTTCTCTATCCCTTCCTCAATCCCTTCCACAAGTGAAAACTCTTCGTCACACTGAAAAGTACTGGTATGCCACCATTTCTGTTTGGGACTCCGTGATATAAAGAATGTTTCTTCTGAGTCTTCTCACATGTGATCGTCGTAGTGTGGACATGTGTTTTAAGCTGTTTAACCAAATGTAGTTTTCCTCTTTAAAGGATCCCACTTTATTTTTTGAGTCTTGAAAAGGTAAAAAGTAGGCATGCACAGCTCAGATCTGCCAGATTAGTATCTGCTTTGATACCTCATGGGTTTTTCAAATATTTAGTGCACAGGCAATGAAATGCAAAAGACAACTTCATACCTGTAGTTCCACTTGTACAACTTCAATAATGACATCAGATTTTAGCATCAGTCCCACAAAATGTACTATTATTTTTAAATACTGTGCAGACCATAGTGTAAACAGCCACAAGATTTTCATAGCTGACTGTGGTCACAGGCTTTGTTCCTTAACTAAATGAGGCCTCTGGTAAATATCCTCCATATTATCTTCAGTATTATTGAACTTTAAATATAGTAATGTATACAAAAGTCAACTATTTCACCAAGAGTTGTTGTGTTTCATGCTGCATTTCTTTTTTTTTCTTAGTCGTAACTTATTCATTCTGTATTGTTATTATTAAAACCCAACAATTCAATGCAAGCATACAAGCTCTGTTGTCTTTAAAATGAAAATAATCATTGTGGGCAATTTAAGAAATGCAAACACAAGTAGACAGGATAACAACCAGGTTGGTGGAACAGAAATGAAATCACATCAGAGAGCAGCTGGACTGTATCAAACATTAACTCCAACAGTGAGAGGAAACAGCAGGCAGGTATATTCTTGCTCTGAGTGATTCTGTACGTCATCACTGTTTACCAGAAATTGTATTTTTAGATATAATCACTGAAGCCAACTTAATGGCCGGCATGTCTTATTTTAAATATCAATTTGAGAAATTATAAACAGCCATAAAAATGAGACATTTGGAAAGTTGGCTGAATTTCCATCTTTATTTACAGCGAATCTCATTTTCTCTGCCAGTGGTTATGACTTTGTTTACCAGCTCATCAAATGGAGCTTGAACAATCACGCTGGGCTTGTGTGTTTACTCACATAAAACTGAATCTCAAGTCAACTAAGCATGTGAGGTCCTAGAAGCAAACACAAACGGCCACAGCCAGATGTGTAGTCGAATAAAATCTGCATAGTTTGGCAAAGGTTATATTTTAATTTAGCTTCCAAATACTTAAATATTTATTCTCTCCTGTGGAATTTTAATACATTAAGTGTACTTACATAAGCACTGTCGCCCATTGGCTCATCGTCACATCTGCCCTGATGTCTGTGTCTGTGCTGATGAGCATGCTGTGTGTGCATTCTTGTATCTTGAGACGTGACGCTGCTCAATCACTGTCATTTCCGCGATGAACATAACTGCAGGAGGACAGGAAATGAAGCTTTCCAGAAGGTCACTGAGGCCATGCTGGCCCAGAGTGCACTGAAGTCCCAGGCTCATGTCAGTAGAGCCTCGAAATGCTTCCCAAGACGGCTCTCTGGACATTGTTTCTGCAAATCTCTTCCAGCAAGAATATTGACTCGAGTCGGCTGCAGCCGCTCTCCCAGCTCCTGTGTCAATAGCCCTTTGGACGAGTTGCTACCACCACATGTAAATATTATCCTTCAAAACATTTTGCCGCCGGATCTCTTTAAAGGTTCCGCTTAACAGAGAGTGAACTTTATATCTGTTTTCATATTAGCAAATACATTAGTGGGGGAGCAGAGTATTACACCTTTACAGAGCCCTGGATGGAGCAATGCTTTAGCCTCTCTGCAAGTGCAAATTTCTCAGGGGAAATGAGGAGAAAAAAATGGCGGATAGGTTTATACAGGTAGGTTTAGAGGTAGAGAGACTGAGCCTGCCTGTGTGAGAGGCTTGTGTGAGAAGAGAGGAATAAGGGGGGATGTATTGACCTTACTTTGATCCACCATAGATTTGGCTTTCATGTAATTATATGCATCCTGTTTGAAACCACATATGTACAGACAAAGAACACAGTTACAGGAAGATGAAAAGTTGGGGTTTAGTTTGGTTTCTCAAATTATGCGTATGAAGTGCAGAGATGGAAGGAGTGCTGGAATATTTAACTCAAGTGTAAGAATTTATCAGATAAAATTAAAGAGTCGGTATCAAATAATTTAAGTAAAGTTTTTGGTTGTTAAAATTTTAAGAGGCAGAAATGTTGGGTTAAAGAAAAGAGGTTTTTATTAGGATTGTAAAATTCAGATCATATTTAAGCTACAAAATAAATGCATTAAAGTGTCAGCCCAAACACCAGCCAAACATTGTGCCAACAAAAACTAAACAGGCATAACAATAAAACACTGCAGAGAGTGCAACAACCATGTTCATAAATAAAATAACCAGCCACTTCAGATACATTAATAAACAATATAAACTACATGGCGACTGATTTGGGTCACTTAGCATGCTTGTCAGGTGGAGCATTTTGTTTTTTTTTTTTTACCTGTGCCAAGAAACAACAAGCATTATTTGTACCTTTCACTTGGCCCGGCCAACAGGCCTCCGCAGCTCTCGCACTCCCTGACACTTGGCCAGAGAAAGTTTACATCTCAAACTTCGTTTCTTTCCTCAGTGTCTCTCTGGAGCTCTTCTGTGCTTTGGCTGCAGACACACCAGCAGCTTCCTCTCCTTTGCAGCCACTAATTTATCACCTTTCTTTTGTTCCATTCACTACACAGTTCATCAGGACTTTTAAATGAAAACTTTTTTTGTTTTCTCTGCAACAGATGCAACCTGAAATGTTGCCAATCAGAATCCTGAAAGTACATTTTTGAACAAAAACAAGTACAAGTACAGAAAAACTATCTTTGTTGCAGAAACAAGAGTAAATGTAACTTATCACTTCAACCTCTGACTTCCACCCTGTGGTTTAATAAACAAGTCACAGAAGCCATTTTGGAAACATGGTCCACTTCAATCCAAGTCATACGCACAGGCAGACTTCTCCCCGTAGATTTAACGATAAACCATAACAGCCATTCCCTCCATGCCATGATATACTATACACATCACAGATGTGCACCTTGGCTAGGGGTTTTATGTGATCTGTTTATGTGTGTGTATGCGTGTCAGTTTAATATGTGTTGCCCTTTGTTCTGCCCCTTTTTTTAACCACAGTTATACCCCGGGCCTCACATCAAGTTAAATTTATTTGAGTGAGAGCCATGGTGATATCATATGACTTCTTCCAGGCGCTGCAGACACCTCAGTCAACTAGTTTAAAGCAGCACCTCTGAAAAACCTCCAGGACCCTTGTTCACACTCAAGCACTTTTCTAATAGAACAAGACATATGTGTTTACGTGAGGTGTGTGTATGTGTGTCCTGCCTGGATGTAGGAGAGTGGATGTTTGATAGAGATGTTAAGTGTTTGCAATGATCTGGTGATTACCTGAAGGACTGAAGGGCTGAAGGGAGGAAAGCACATGATTGCTTGAGTGTTTGTGAGTGTGGAAATGTTGCACTTTGATAAGTTTGTGTGGTTCAGCTTTGAAGCAAGAATGAACTCTCGACCGGCTGTCTGCCACACATGGGTCATCCACAGTTCAGAAAGGCAGAATGCTTTGCCTGTGCAGCTAAAACCTCAGAGTCCATTTGGCTGGATTGAATTTCTGAATTTAAATTTTTAGTCTCTTGGTTAATTTTCTGAACTGTCACGCTTTTCTAGAATATTGTCTTGCTCTGTTGAGGGATTTAAGCTATTTAGATCAATGGAAAATACATGACCCAAATGTTTTTTCAGAGTTTTTGTTTAAATTTTGATCCACAGCAAGCCTGTCATTACATTTGATCATCTTTGGCTTTCACTCAAAACAAACTGCAGTAATTTTTGCTCCACTGTCACTTTTGTTTAGTCTTATCCGATTCCAAGTTTTGTTCTTCACTTCTTTCTTTTGTCTATCTGAAGAACTCAGTGTTTGTGTGTGTATGTGTGTGGTTGGCTCTGCCTCGGTATTGTTCAGCTCTGCCTGAGCTCATATTTTATGCAGCAGTTGTCGAGCTCTCGTTGTCGTGAACACAACCCCAGCGGCTTTTCAAGTATGCAGTAGTTGTTCCAAAAAAGGGTAAAAAAAAAAGAAAAAGGCCTGCTTGCAACTCGACTGAGCGTGAATGTCAACGGAAAGGAGAAGACAAGAGGAGACTTCAGAGTCAGATGGGATGGGAACCATTGATTCAAGTGCTCACTGGAGAGTAAATGAAAGATGGGGGAGGAGATACAGTTGGATGTCAGCTTACAAGAAGGTTTTGTTACCAGTACAGAAAATCGGTCACTTTTAGGAGCCATGTTTATATGTTTTCACATGCGTTCGTCTGTAATTTTACTCCCCTGTACATGCGCTTGCATATGGTTGTAGTGCATAGGCTGTTTGCACGCCTTCCTGCGTCTGTGCACATGTTTCTGGCGTACAGTCTGCAAACTAGCAGAGCGAGGCAAAGCAGGGAGAAAGCAAAGCCTTGAATCTCATCCACCTTTTTGAACCAACACTCCAAGAACAACATCTCTCACCCTCTGCTTTCCATACATTAATCACAAGGATGTTCAGCCTAATTTCTCTTCCAGGATGAAACCTCTGAGGTGGCCTGCAATTCACAGGCAGGCGCATGGCTGTTGCTGCCTTCACTGCCGGCCAAAGACTTGTCACTGATATAAGATGTGTAACTTAAACAGTTGGATCAGTTCTGCCTTGCTCTAGTTCCAGTGTCTGTGTTGCATCTCAATCAAGTCATATCTAATATATTGGATTTATTTTTTGCCATCTTGGTGTTGAGTGGAGGCTGAGACTGCAATGTCTGTGCTGAAACAAGAAGCACATGTCTGCTGAAAGGTTGTGTGTGTGTCCTCTACGATTTCAATGGGTTTTCAAGAGAGGTGGAGTGTATGCATGCATGTAGTATGACCCTCTTGATCTCATCCAGGCGCTGCTGGAGATCAGAGGATTATACGTCTTTGAGAGATTTACTAGTCATGCCAGTTAAAATGTGTGTGTGTGTGTGTGTGTGTTTGTGTGTGCATGCATTAACTTTTGTATGAATAGGCTGGAAATCTAGGACTGATAGTCTGTGAGCAGAGGAAGAGCTGTGGCCTCAATGTATAGGATAATCATTGGTTGATTTACATTTTTGTGCGGTGTTTCTTCCTCGCCTGCTTGAGCCAAGTCGGCAGTGGGAGGGATGGAACTTCTGACATCAAAACAATGTATCTGTTACAATGAGTAGTAATAAATCCTGACTCTCAGAGCCTCTCCCTCTGTCCTCGCCGTCCTTTCTACTTTCTGTCTCCATCCTTCTTTTTCTCTTTCCATGTTTGTCCTCATCTTCTCTCTCTCCTCTCTCTGCCTCTTTCGCTCCTCATACAAACCCTCATTTGTTTGAAATAATTTATGAGGCCTATCAGGAATCCTAGCGAGTAGGAAGGTCATTTACGATCCAGCGGACAGTTTGCTCACTACATGTGACATCCCTCAGTGTTTACATGTTCTGCCGGTCATTCTGTTCATTAGAGGTACATATTCAGCAGGGGAAACAATGCCTCATGTAGTCTTTAAGGTGACCTTTGCTTATGAACTGAGACAGTTTAATCACAAGAAGCCTGCATAACAAAATGAAGTTGTGAAGTTTGAAAGACGTTGGAGAGTACATATACCCAGGTGGAAAAGAATAAATAAAAAGGTGCTGTTGGTTGGATCATGGGAAATGAAGGACGTGGAAAAAAAACAGGATTTCAACTTGGATAGTAAGACTTTGATTTTTAATCTGTCTGTCAGTCTCTTTAGAATACCCAAACTTAATGGGGGTGCAGCACTAAATCACAGGAGTCCTTCTTTAACCACAATGTTTTTGAAATTCCGACTATTTTCTTTAGTTGTATTAACAAAATAATTCATGTGAAGTGAACAAAAAATATGTTTGGTTGTAGCCTTATAAACAAAACTTGAATTTGTTTCCATTCATAAATTAAGATTTCTCGCTTTGGGACAGAAATTTTGTTTGATGATAATATTTTTGGCATTTTATGCCTTTTTTGTTAATGCGGTGATGACAGAATATGAGGGGAGAGGATGGTGTTTGGTCCCCAGCTGGACTTGAACTTGGATTGCCTTTGTTTGTTTACTGCAAGGAATTCTCTTTTATTTAATACCATATTTATTACTTTCTTCAGTCTTTCTTTTTTTATCACATGAGTGTTTGTGTTATTAATACCTTAGTTGTCTATAAAAGAGACATTTAGATGATATGACATAATGTTAAGATTTTCTAAGGTCTTGGTTGCTTTTGTTTTTACTAACTATAGCAATTATGTCCTTCTAACATATATTTTTACATTTAAACTATGTTACTTAATGCACCCTCCTCATGCTTTGCTTTATCCTGAATAGTTACTCATTTTTCTTCTCTTCCCCTCCAGGTTCGTCACACGCTTCATTGAGCTTGATGGCCTCACCTGCCTCCTTAACTTCCTGCGCAGCATGGACTATGAGACGTCAGAGAGCCGCATCCACACCTCCATCATTGGCTGCATCAAGGCTCTGATGAACAACTCCCAAGGTCGAGCACACGTCCTGGCCCACCCACAGAGCATCAACACCATCTCACAAAGCCTGCGGACGGAGAACATCAAGACCAAAGTGGCGGTGCTGGAAATCCTTGGAGCGGTGTGTCTGGTCCCTGACGGACACAAGAAGGTGCTGCAGGCCATGGCGCACTACCAGAAATACGCCGCTGAGCGCACTCGCTTCCAGGTGAGGGAGACTGAAGTGATCTGTATCAAATGTGTTAGAGGTAAAAACAGCTGTCACACTACTCGAATTGTGGTCACATCTCATGGTCAAAACATCTATAGGGAGCCTTTGTTGGAGACGAGGGGCAGACAGAGATTACGGGAAAGGCTAGACAAAATATTTCAGAGTAATACTCAGATAAATCAAGCTGTGGTCATTTTGATAAGTTGGAGACTCGTGCTGCAGCACCTCAGACTGCTGGCCTCAGGTTAAGTCAACACACTGTCTGTATTAAAAGCAGGTGAGGACATTCAGAGTTATGGAGGTCAGGGAATGTGCAGTGCTTTAGTGACTAGCAGGACTGAGTCAACAAGCCACATCTCACACGTCCCCCGGGGTGTGTGGTAAATCATGCCACCTCCGGGCTAAGCTAACACCACAGGAGCTGAGTGATTCCAAACCTAGGAGGCCCTTTTCAGGGTTTGTGTGAGTTATGATCAAGCTGCAAAAGTATGTCTGTGGTCAGAGTAAAAGGCAAACAAAGGGTGTGAGAAGTGAGAGCAGTGACCCTGTGTAACCTGATTCACTTTAAGTGTTGTGTTAACAACTCCTATTTGGTATGTAAATCAAAATTTCCTTGTCAGTTCAGAAAAATGCGCCTTTCATCTCTAACCCAGGTCTTATCTGGTGATTTTAGTGTTGAAGTATATTGTAGATCAATGACTTGCTTGCTGACTAACTCTCTCATTGTTCTGACTGTGTAGACGCTGTTGAATGAGCTGGACAAGAGTACAGGCCGATACAGAGACGAGGTCAACCTAAAGACTGCCATCATGTCCTTCATCAATGCTGTGCTCAACGCTGGAGCTGGGGAGGTTAGCATAAACACACCATGCCTTTATCATTATGTATACAGGCAAAACTAGAACCAGTTTTTCTATTTTTAGAAGAAAGTATCACAGGAAATGTGTCATTTATGTTACTTTTTTACCAATCAGGTACATCTACTTAAGTTTAAATGTGAATAAAACAGATACCACTGTTAATTTTCACTCAACTGAACGGTTCTGCATTTTCAGAAACAAGCTATACTCTTTTGGACAGAGAGCTATGGGAGATAAATTAATACCATTTGCACATTTTTATGGAGTTGTGCTGGTTAATTAGCTTAGCTTGGCATTGAGACTGGGAGAAACAGTTAGCCTAGCTTAGACCAGCAGTTATAAAATCTGCCTACCAGTACCTCTAAAGCTCAGTGATCGACACAGATGTTCTTACTGAGGCATTTATACTTATCTAATTCTCTATCGGAGAGCAAATAAAGATTTTTATCAACATATCAGACTAATTCTAGAGATGTAAAACCCAATTTGATTAGAGGTAATAACTAAAGTGATAGTTGGATATTTATGATATTGATTGTATCTTTTAATTTAATACTGTTCAAAGTGTATGTGTCTATTTTGTTCCCCTATGTCGGAATTAATTTATGCAATACCTGTTTTGTGATGCTAGAGATGGTGCTTCCTTAATTTATTTATTCCGACAAAAGCATTGTTCTTTAACATGTACTGCCTCAGATGGGGAAGACCTCTAAAAATAAAAAAGAGTCACAGATTTTTTCTATTAAATATGAGCCTAGATACCCAGGAACATGCTAGATATTAAATTCACCCTCCCTCCTTTTGCAGTATCTGATGTTCCATTATTAACACTTGTAGATTCATAGCAATTTTATCATCCTCTCTTCTTGTTTGTTTTTTAGGACAACCTAGAGTTCCGCCTCCACCTAAGGTACGAGTTCCTGATGCTAGGCATCCAGCCGGTCATTGACAAGCTCAGAGAGCACGAGAACGCCACTCTGGACAGGTGAGAGTGAAACCTAGTGTGCAATCTACTGATAAATGGTTTTGTCCTTAGTAATAATTCTGCAGTGCAGTTTGGCAAAAAAAATTCTTTATTATTTTGTTGTAAAGAATGTGACATGACTTTCTTAATTATCTTGATTTCCAAAGGCCTATGTTAGAAAATATTATATAAAACTGATATTTATTTAGATAAAATAAACATTTTTTTCTTGTAAACATTTGATTATTTTCTTCTGATCTTACTAAACTAGTAACCCTTCCTTTTGTTAAGGACTGGGCTTACACATTTGATATATTCATGACTAAATTCATGACTCTGCAGCATAGTTACCACATCAGGCAATAAGACTTCATGTTGAATGAGCTGTTAAAAAGCCTGACAGAAACCCAAGCATAGAGAGCCATAGAGAGCCTACTAAAAATATATCCTTTGTATCTATCCAGGTTTTACAGCTGGACTGTCTGAGACTTCAAAAGGAAGTAATGTGTCATTGCCTGTAGCTTGCTTCTCAAACATGTCAGTGGTTCAAAAGCATGTTAAGAAGCAGTTATCATAGAAATGGAGTGAAATCATTGTAGTTCATGTGGTGTCTAAGTTGTCACAAAGGGTCTGGGATCTCTAGAACCCAAACACAACATTAAAGTTAAATGAAAATGCAGTAAATATTTAAATTTCAGACTGTTCTGTCTCTCTGTCAAGGCATTTGGACTTCTTTGAGATGGTGCGGAATGAGGACGACTCTGAGTTGGCCAAAAGATTTGATATGGTGAGTAAGATAGAAGTACTCCTCAGCTTAAGGCTACAACGCAGTCTTGTTAAAATTTTAACAGAGCATTGGATGTATGACTCAAATAATCCAAAGACTGAGCATGATGGGACGTATTAGTAATTCAAGACTGTCTTTTTGTTAATAGACTCATGTAGATACTAAGAGTGCCGGTGCCATGTTTGAGTTGATCAAGAAGAAGCTGAACCACACAGACGCCTACCCCAACCTCCTCTCCATCCTGCAGCACTGCCTGCAGATGCCCTGTGAGTATCTACAGAACAATTTTTTTTTTCTTGCCTTGTTCATGAGACTTAAATTTGTAAATGTGATTCCAGGACATTAAATGTTGTTAACAAATTGTTCACCATCAAAAAATAGATATTAAAATGGAAAAATCAAAACTGCCCCTAATCCCCAAGTAATCCCCTAATAATTTCTGACTTTCCACTTGTGGTGGACAGTAACAGTAACAATACATTAATCCACATACATAACTGAAGATGTTTTTATGTTTAGGCTCTTGATCTCGGTTTAAGAATTTCCAATTCCTGCTACATTATACTGCTACTCTACTATAACTCAAAGGGAAATTGTAAGGCTTCAAATTTTTAATAACTTTGGTTGATTTGCAGGTTCAGATAAATACTACTAAATTTTATCAACAAATAGATGATCATGTGGATAAGTCAACTGTTGGGACAACAGATTTAACAAATCAAAAATAATAGATAAAACAGATTAAAATTCCCTTTTTAGCGTCACAACACTGTTTTACTGCTCTTAGTTGAGTAAAAGTTCTGAGTGCATCTCATGCCCCTGTGCTTCACCTCCAGATAAACGAAGCGGTGGCGGCCTGCAGCACTGGCAGCTCTTAGACAGGATCCTTCAACAGATAGTCCTACAGGACGACAAGGGAGAGGACCCCGATGTCGCCCCTCTGGACAACTTCAGTGTTAAGAACATCATTCGCATGTAAGTAGAATCTTGTATTCCTCAGTCAAAGCAGACATATCACATAGGGCAGATACACACCCTCTACAGCCTTTGACCATTGCCGGCTGTCATACAGTATATTTATTATCGTCTTGCATCAGTTTGGATATAGATGTTAGATTTCATACTCTCATTTCTGGAAAAATCTTTCAGGTAATGCATCCAGTCAGCATCACCTCCACCAGGCTCAAAGAAAACACTGCACTTTTATGTCTGAATGTTAGAGGCATGGCTTAAAGGCAGAGAAGCGGTGTGTGCTGTGTAGAGCTGTAAGGAAACATTTACAGTGAACCAGGATTCGCTTGTGTAATAAGACCTTTTTCAACACTCGGCCTCGCTCTCACTCTCGCTCTTTATTTTTGAACTGTTGTGCGAGTGATGGAGGTGAAGAATGTGAGGTGAAGTGAAGGTAGCAGCAGGGGGTCGAGGATGGAAAGGAGGAACGGGGTGAATTGGCATGAAAGCGGAAGACGGAGATCAAAAGGAAATTGCTCTAATCGCATTAAGTGGGCAGGCCGGCCAAGTCAGCCATGTTTAAGGTGCGCAAAGGCAGTCGCTTCAAGTAGAAGACAACAGTGAGAAGTAAACCAAGCATTCCAAGCATCATGGCTTGGAAGCTGATGTTTTCTGTATGTCATCATGGGCACAGTCGACGCTGTCGCTCAGAGATTTGCTTTCAAATGATCATTGACGTTTGCTGGTTTTTGTGGTCTGGGTTTTACTGACTTTTGAAACTAATCTGCACTTGTGTTCAGGAGCAAAAGACAGCCATGTGTGCTGAGTGTAGGTCATGTTGAAAAATGGCGTTCTGGGCTTCATCCATGCAGTACATTTGGTTTGAGGTTCTCTCTCCAGTTAAGTTCTCAGTTTCTCTTTCTGATGTGCTGTCATTCTCTTCTGTCACCATCTTTCTTCTCTTCCACTCTTCTCTGTTTTGTTATTTCAAAAGTCGAGCTTCAGATCAGTGATGAATGTGTTTAGTCTCAGTGGTGAAAGCACCATAAAAAAAGGAACATAGTAAACCTCGGCCCCTTTGTGCTCCTTTGTTCTGTAATTCAGCCACTACTGTTCATGCAATCAGCACACTTGAGTGTATTTCTTTCAAGGAGCTCACAGAAAGTAAACTTGGATGCCGCATCTAAGCCCGGATGTCCATTACCGTCCGCTGCAGATACATCACAGCAGACAAAATATATCTCTCACTTTACATGATTGCCAAAGTGTCATTGTGTTTCCACAAACTCTCCTAGCATAAATTATGCCTGGAAAGAGGGTGCATAAACTAAGTGTTTCCCATTGTTTTGGCTGTGTGCCGGAGGCCCTGACGGATGAAAATGTACAGTTTGTCTCAAAGCGCAGCGGCTGAGAGGAGGAGGAGAGGAACATTAAAACAACTTTTAAAACAACTGGGAGACAAAGCCATTTGTCATCCGTGGTCACCATGACGACACTTCTGCCTACACACTACCTGATCCAAAACTCACACTCTTGTAAAAGTCATTTTTTTCCACAGCTTTGTAAATGTATGTATTTTATAAAACAATAATTAAGTGGTTGGGTTTTTGTTTTTAATTAGTTGGATCCATGAAGTCTGTAATTAAAGTAGCACTCAAGTCCTGTTCACCAAAAAAGCTCCAAGAGGACCTAAATCTGATTTGCCTTGTGGATTTCCTCACCTGAATCGATTACATGACATTTAGGGGTGAATCATTATAAAAGTGAAGTTACTTTAATTTTTAAGGTCAGCCATACCTCAGCACTGTTTAGTATTTCTTTCTCTCAAACTCTTTCTCTTTCATTGGTTGTTTTTGAATCTGTGTGTAGTGACACTGAAACATGTCTTTTCTCTCAACTCTAGCCATGGCTTCCACCGATGCTCAAGGTTTCACTTTCCAGTCTTCCTCAACCTATTACATTCTCAAAACGCTCCATTTGATAATCTTTTTGTATTTTTGAATTCAGTTTTTTACACCTTACCATCTTTTTTTTTAACTTACAGGGCTACTAATATGGCTCTCTCTGGCTGCCCTATTATCAGAATCACTCACTTCTCACATTAATCTATCTCACATTGAAATCATAACATCAGAGTAACTCTGTTTAACTTCAGGCTGAACCTTGTGCCAAAATGTGTAACTTTTAATATAATTGATTTCAGCCCTGCAGGATTTATTTTAGCACGAATGTTATGCTATGAAGCTGAAAGAGCCAACTGCATGAATCCAGTCAATGCTGCTAATTAAACTGAACTCCTCTCACTTAAAGAAAGTTAGAAATCATTGTCAATGATCAATGGTTTTCCAATCCAGTGACTGAATATTTCTCATATTGTTTTGACTTGACTTGGTTGAACTGCAGTTGACTCCTATGTGCAAGCATTTTGCATAAGGCTATGCTGAGTTTATCAGTCTGTTTTTGTGTCTGTGCTTATTTTTGGCCTCTTGCTCCACAGGTTGGTCAATGAGAATGAGGTGAAACAGTGGCGAGACCAGGCAGAGAAGTTTAGGAAAGGTAAAACTTGTTTGATATACTGCACTCTACAGGTTGAAAATGGAAATACACAACCAAATGCATCTTGCATATTTTACCTCCATCAGTCTTTTCTTAGTATATATTCCTACAAATCACCATCCCCTTCTTAGTATGCACCTCTTCATGTTTGAACTGATATCTGAATCTACATTTGCTCAATTGTTTTCTTTAAGATCATGTTGAGCTACTTGCTAAACTTGAGAGGAAGGAACGAGAGTGTGAAACCAAGACCCAGGAAAAGGAAGACATGATGAAGACTTTAAACAAGATGAAGGACAAACTTCAGCGTGAGGGAGTGGAGCTGCGCTCAGCCAGGGAGCAAGTCCTGGATCTGTCCTCGCGAATCAATGACATAGCTGTGAGCAGTGCTGTTTTTATTACTAAGTTACAATGTGACACCTACACATACTGTATGAGTCAGTGATTTGCTCATCATGTAGCAAATCACTGAGTCATGTGTTTATCTTCTGAACAGAAGTTCTTATTTAAAAGATTTTTTTTCCAGTTTTATAGTTTACCACATGAAAAATTAAACCAATGAACAAGATTTTATTTAAAAAAAGATTGATATGAACCTTATACCAGTGTATTTACTACATCAGCTGTTCCAGGTATATTTGTCAAAGCCTTGCTCAAACAGTAGTGGAGGAAGAAAACAGCTAACATTTCCTTTTATAGTCTCCAAAGCTGTCATATTTATCCTAATGAATGTGTGTGTTTAGCTTACAGATAGAAAGAGAAAGTGAGGTTAGCTTATGTTAGCTTACGTTATCTGTGTAGCATTTACAAAAATAAATAATCATCAACAGCTTGGCTCAGTAACTTATTGCAGCAACTCGGATGCCCTCTTGCTATCTTTGCTTTTTTTCTTAAACTTTGAGTAAAGCTCAGTTGAGTGTTGTGGTTTTTTAGATGTTTTACATAGTTTGCTAGCTAACAAGACACATTACCAAGTAAGACTGTATTGGGAATTGTATAGCCTGTTTTTCTTCCTTTTGCTAAAGCTAGCTGTATCTCCCTGCTTTCATTCTGTAACAAGCTAATTGCCAGATCATTTTTGTGAGGTTCCACACACAAAGTTTTAATTATTTTTTTAAAAAAGCACTCATGATGTACATTCTAACATACTTTTAGCTGTTTATTGGGGTTATATTTATTTTTCATTTCATTTTGCTCTTAAATTTCAATGCATCTATTGTCTTACGTACATATTGTAATACGTCCATTCAACAAAAGATGTTAATGCAATGTAATTCCAAAATAATTTTCATTTTTTACTTTCCTTGTCCCACTGCAGGGAGGCAACGTGTCCTTCCCAGCTCCTCCTCCTCCTCCTGGTGGCCCAATGGCTCCACCGCCACCGCCTATAATGGGTGGCTTTCCTCCACCTCCTCCTCCTCCACTACCATTCAGCTGCCCGCCTCCTCCACCACCTCCTCCTCCACCTGGAGCACCGCCCCCTCCACCAGGAGCCCCTCCTCTTTTTGGAGCACCGCCTCCTCCTATTCCCTCTTCATTCAACTCAGCATCCACCTTGCGCTCCAAGTCCATCCCTCAGCCTTCTCATCCTCTAAAGTCCTTCAACTGGGCCAAACTAGGAGAGGTCAGACAAAAATCTTTTTTTCTCAACTGTTCAGCAATTGCAAGAAAAATATAACAATTTTTTCTTGATATCTTATTTTGTAGCCGTCTATTTTCATAAAAACTGCAATCAAAAAATAGGATTGTTATATTAAAATAAGATTAAAAAGAGCATTTTTATACTACAATATAAGGATTTTTTAATTAGTGTTTAAATGTCAATTTATTGTGTCCCTTTACCCATTTTCAGAATATGATCAGTGGTACCATCTGGAATGACATTGATGACCTGAGAGCTTTCAAGATTCTTGACCTCAAGGACATAGAGAAGATGTTTTCAGCCTATCAGAGACAGCAGGTTTGGATTTGTTTGCAAGCAGGATAAAATTTTCTGGAATGCAGTGATATGACTTGCAGTTCAGGGTGTGTATTTTTGCTTTGGCGAGCATCAACATGTAGACAGAGTAATCCATTACAAGGCTTCTGTTTTATCTCTGCTAATTAGTTCAATGTGAAGTCTAAATCTTGGTTTGATCCTTTTTAACGTGTTTGTATAATAAGAGTGTGTGTGATGGGCTGAGGGATTGGATGTATAAGGAGACTCTTGAGAGTGCCAAGAGTCCAGCTCCAGGCTAACATGAGCAGCTGTTCACTGCTGAATGCCTTATTGTAGAGATGCCACAGAGCTCTAGCTTTGCCCTTGTATCTGCAAAGCATTTGTGTGAGAGTTGTGGAACTGACTGGGTCTTCACAGGCTCATGGATAAGGGCAATACAGAAAGCAGTTGATACCATTGAAGTCACAAGGAGTCACGATACGGAAAACTTTATACTGAAGTAAATGCACTAAAATAAAAAAGCAATTGACTAAACCAGAGTGAAGCAGAGACTAATAGGATAATTGTAGTATGCATGCTTTTGGAGCGATACCATTCAGTACATAGCAATTACATCCCTGTTGCAAACTAATTACACACCACTTCTCATGTGATAATATTGTGTGCAGTTGCAAAAATTGATTTACTGCCTCAAATGGGTATAAGTGGAATGTTAATATGCCCTAATGAGTTTCTAGTAATTATAGTTTAAAGCGAGGTCTTTCATGCTAAGTGGGTGAGCAATGCTTAACCTCTATAGAGGTATTACCATTGTATAATTCCTTTATACAACATTTTACTGCCATGCTTAAAAGCCCTCTGACAGCCTAAAGCCCAACTTCTCCTTTCAAGATTTTATTAAAGAGTAATGGGTCATTTGAGGTCATTGCAGACAGTGATTTACTGTGGGTATTTATTTATTTATACGAGGCAGGCCTTTATTGGCACAGGCCATCGTTTAAATACAAATTTTTATGGATGTAGCCACATAAAAACTCAAGATCGTCTTGGCTCACAAGGACGCTCAGCTCCATTTGGCAAGAGTGAGATTCATTTCAACTGGTCAATTTGAAATGTTTATACATTGGCATTATGCTTTTTTAAGCTCGTCATTGGTCTTTCTTTTAAAATGAGCTATTGTTTACATTTGCCCTCTGTGGCATTAGTTACCACACTCTCTTTTCATGGTCTTGTTTTCCATGTCAAGACATGGAAGTTGTAGTTAATAGAATATATTATGATAAGCGTGACCTCCTTTAAAACACAGAATGTAAAATAGAATAAGAGTTTAAAAGCATTTTTGTTCATTTATGCAGCCCTAGAGATATTTTAGACTTTTAGCATTGAATTCATGAGCCTCTGATGACTCGAACAGTAAATTATTATTGTTTGTTCTGTTTTTCCAAAGAGGGCTTCTCAGCTGCAGCTTGTAGTGTGCGTAGTTGTAGTTCTTTGCTCTAGCCACCACTTTTTTCTGCTTGAAGTGCTAATCTTTGCATGTGTTTTCAATTTTTTTTGTGTCTCTCTGCACTCTCCGACTGCCTGGGCAGGACCTGCTCACTAACCAATCCTTCAAACAGGTGAGTCAAGGGTCTTCTGGCATCTTTATCTCATGTTACCTACCTTCAGTGCACGATCACCTTCTCTTCTGCAATGCAGCAGCTGACCAAGGGCGTCTAGTTCCATTCATTATGTATGCCTTAATATGTGAATGGTGGTGAGATGTGTACACAGGACATTGTTGTTTTTCTCTGAATAGTCTTGGGATGTGTTAACCTTTACCTTGCATACCTTACTGTTAAAGTCGAACCAATATTTAAACAATACAGTAGGTTAAGAACTACATTACAGGTGAAGGTAGTTGCTAAATCAACAAAGAATTATCACCAAACTCTACAGATTCTCTCTCCTCCTGTCCTCATAGGAGTTGTAATCTTAATTGCATGTTAGCAGCAGTGTGTATACACAGGATGTTGTAGGTCATCCACAATTTTGCAGAACTTAGATCCCAACATACCAAGACTGTATTTCCTGTATTGTATTGTATTTAATACAAATGGCAACCTCAGTGAAGGAAAAACAACAACAAAAACATAGAGCCAAAAACTGCTGTTCCTCAAAGGCCACTTGAGGTTGGTTCCATAAGTCAGTCAGCCCCCTTAGAGCCCAATGTAAAAGTTGCCAACTTGACAGCTGAAAAAAAAAAAACATGTTCACAACCTACCACAAAAACAGTTTTATTTTACCATTCATGACAACTTAAGATTCAGATTCAGAATATTTATTGTACCCTTGGGTAAATTCGGTTTACAGTGAGTGAGTTCTCTCACATTGTAAACACACAGAACAACACAAGACAAAGCAAAGTGACGACAGTGCTTAGGCTAAAAGAACAAAGAGGACGGCCCCAAGATAAAAAGCAAGATAAATTAAAACATCAGTAGACAAAAAAGGCCTAAAAATACATCAAACCAAGCCAAATGATAAAGATGTGCCATTCATAAAACAAGATGAAAGAAACAGTACAAGGAATAAATACATTAGAGGGTTACATACAGAGGGTGGATTGTTAAAACTCATTCAACTTATTATTAAGGCTAGTAGTTATGAATATTAAGGGCATAACCATTTTGAGTGAATGCAGCTGCTAGCTATCTGTTAGGCATCACACAGTCATTGGTAGTCAACCCCTCCTTAAAACATGATCACCTCTGATTCCAAAAAAACATGATGGCAACAACCTGTTGATAAACTCATGGCTTCAAAACAGTCATCCACAAAAACAATGGGTAACACCAAGGTGGCTCTGTCCACTATTTACAACACAGCCTGTGGTTAGAAAACTGAAATGAAGTATCTGCCTTTCAGTCTGCTACATGTGTATAGCAGAAGTTGAATGTGCAGACCGCTGGATTGATTAAAATAGAAGATTATACGTTCTGTCAGACAAACATGAGATGGACGATTTAAAACGTGCCTGAAAAGCCTCTTGTTTAGACATGCCTGCAGCCTTACAGTGATTTTATAGGTTTTATTGTTTAGTTGTCTGTCTAAAACTTTGTTGTTTAAGTTCACTTTCATCACTCTTATAGTGTCGCTCTAAAAACTCAATGTAAACTACCTGTGCAACACTAAATGTAAGAAAGACAAATTTAGCAACTAGCTGATAAATATAGTGAAGCCTTTAGCTAATGTATAGCAAGATTTTTCCCCTGAGATCGTACAGATCAAATACAGTAGAAAAAGAGAGTAAATTAAGGGACGTGTCACAACAAACGAGACTCACAATCCTTGCTCTTTGTCTGCTGTTTATGTAAATGAGCAACACATTCACTTTATCCTCCTTTATATGGTGATACGATGTCAATGTTTAATTGACCTGTTGGGCTGCAAGTGGTTAAAAATCAATAATTGGAGGTTTCAAGACAAGATGTTCACCAGTGCATGAAATTACAATGCATATAACAACTTAAAAAAGGTGCAGAGCTGGAAGGCTGTAGTCAAGTATAGTTTGCCTCGGTGGAGAACACACTAAAGAACACACACACACAGATCACACTAAATTAAATCTAACATTAATCATCTTCATCATTGACATCTTTCATTATCATCCTCATCTTCATCGTTGTAATTGGTCATCATGAACTGAGCAAGAAAAGCCTGAATGTAAATACAGCTATTTGCATGTTAAAAAAGCCTTAACAATCATGTTATTTTGCACAAGAGAAAAAAAAAACAGTCCAAACAGCCAACCACATTTCGATTGAGTCACTTAATAACTGTTATAAAAGATGAAGGAGGTAGTCTCCGGTTACGTTGGGTTGAGAGCACATGCTATATGAGTACACGAGTTGGCAGAATTGCCTGTAGCGCGTGGGCAGAGGGGGCTTTGGCAGGCCCAGCGAATGGGAGTTGTCTGCCTAACCCGGTGCCAACCTGAGTCTGCTGCCAGGCAGCGTGGGTCAACGCAGGCATGGAAAAATGACACTTTTTTCACGAGCTGCATCTGTTTTATATACGTAAAAAGCCAGCAACCTCAGATAGGCCATTTTCTAGCAAGCAGGAAACCAGCCCATACCATAAATAGAATGTGTTTAACATGCAACCCCATGTTCTCTTCAGACATGTATTCTTTTCCCTTGTGGATTTTTAATACTACATTTGTGTGAAGCTTACAAAAATATCTGACTGGCTGGAACCAAGTTTTGAACAGTGTTTCCTGTTCCTCCGAGAGCTTTATAGGCCTGCCTGCACTGTGTTTGTAGTGGTGACTCACTGAATAAAATCTCCTCCCACATGAGCTGCTTTAGATTTTTTGCTTGCACAGCCATAGATTTCCAATTTCTTTTTACATTTCCACCATATTTTTTATATGTTTTCTATCATACAGTCCAGGGTTTAAATTGTTTTAATCAGTTGTGCAATATGGTCTCTGAGAGCTGATGCATGACTGTAAAAGCAGGTCAGGGAACTTGACCCGACGCCAACTAAAGTATTTGGCTGAAGCACAACCTTTAGTCTGTGCTTGATAGTTGCAGTGATCAAGCTGCAACAACTGGCCTTGGTTCTTATGAGTTTTTGAAGTCTCTTTTTTTAATATCTGCTTTAAATTAACACATTATTAAATACTTAAAGGGGATCATGTCATCTCTCAACATGATAAAAATGTGAAACAGATGGAGGAGGAGGAGAAGGCAATTAAATTCACAGGCTTTGCATTTTATATGAACACTGTTGTAAGTGAAACTATGTTGCACAGTTAATCTGTTTATTTTTGTCCTCGTGCTTCTGCAGAAAGAGACGGGCTCCATGGATGACATATACGTCAGCACGCGGAAGGTCAAAGAGCTGTCAGTGATCGACGGTAGACGTGCACAGAACTGTATCATCCTGCTTTCAAAGTATGGGCTCCAGCCACAATTAATTAATGTTTAAAAAACATTAAGCATTATCTAGTATTTAGATTAGGGAGTTGCATAGCTGACCATATTGTGGGTTTTTGCTCATGTGAAATAAGACCCATTACAGCCTTTGAGTGAGGGGTCAGAGCTGTAACTGTGTGGAGCTGCTTGACGCAGGTGCTTCCTCTGTCTGGTACAGGAAATGTGTTTTTAATGGACACACAAGGACATCTGTCAGTGTAATTGAATTATCAACTGTGTGTTGTTTTGAAATGACAGAAAGAGAGCCTTGTTTAGACGAGGATGCATTTCTGGAGTAATGGTCAGATTTTAACAATGTCTTTGTCTATTTTTAAACATTGCAGCATTTATATCTTCTGCATTTAGTCATTGAGAACAGATTTAGACATGAAATTGACCCCACTGCCTCCCGAGGGGCTTTGAAGCCCTCTTTATCTGAACTGTAATCAGTTGTCATCGTTTAGGATTCACCCCGCAATATGGTTACCATTTGTATGTCTCCTAACAGCAATGATCCAAAGCCCATTAGAGAATTTGAATCCTTCATGGATCAATAAACAGGCTGACTGAGACCCCTTTCTATCTGACAGAACAGCAGCATGGTCCCTGAGCTCACTCTGATGTCAATAGTAAATGACCTGAGGGTACAAACCAGACCCAAACGGGGTCAGCGGTTGGTCAATAAGGCTTTGATGCACACACTTACAGTGCTGTTATTGATCCCAACCCAGCTCACTTAACACTGATCAGATGCTCAGAAAACAGCTGGCTGTGGTCCCGGGGTTGATTCTGGTCCAGACCAGTATTTAAAGTATTAGAATCAGCCCGCTTTCAGTATTGTGTGTTTTTAATATGAAGTACATGGGATGCAAAAATTCAATCTAAACAGCTTTTGATAAAATATTTTCTTCCTTTGCAGATTAAAAATGACCAATGAGGAGATCAAGAGGGCAATCCTGGAGATGGATGAGAGAGAAGAGCTAGCCAAAGACATGCTGGAGCAGGTGAGGCTCGCTACATGATGAATGATCCCGTGTTTACAGCATGTAGCAGAGTAGTACCATCACTCATTTTGACTGTGTGGGTAGCTGGATTTGATTGATAGGGGAAGAAAATTGATAATCTAGTGTTCTATTGTTCGTTGTTTGATGTATTTTGCCCAGACAAAGTCATATTGTAGATTTTTGTTATTTCTGACAAAGAAGCAGCTAGTAAGCATCTTGAAATGTTTAAGAGGCCTGGATCTTTGTAGTTTGTTTTAGGTAAGAACTTTTTATTGATCAAATTTTACATAACAAATATTGCAGCCAAAGTAACAGAGCTTTTCAACTTAAAAAAAAAAAATCATACCAAATTTTCTGATAAAGTTCAGTACTATACATGTCGGTTTGCTCCATAGACAGTTGCATGAACATTTTGATTTAGGCTGTTCTCGCATCTTTGCATCTTTGCAGCTGTTGAAGTTTGTCCCAGAGAAAAGTGACATTGATCTCTTGGAGGAGCATAAACATGAGCTGGAACGGATGGCTCGGGCTGATCGCTTCCTCTTTGAAATGAGCAGGTACAGACAACCATATTTTTAAAACACTTCACTGTGGGTTAGTGTTTAGTACCTGGTTGTTGTTGTGTGTCTGCTTTTTTTTAATGCCAACCCATCCATAAGGAATTTGACAGATTTGAAATTTGAAGAGCTAGTTATCTTTTTATGAATATGTAAAACATATATGTAAAACAGTGAGATAAGGGGATGAATATGCGTTGTTTCTCTGTATGTTAAATGGAAGATTTTCAAAGTGAACAACAATAAAGATTTTGTGGCAAAGTCAAGACATCAGCCGGTCATCCACAAATAGATCCTAAAATATTGAAAAGCACAATATCTGATCAAAAATAATTGAACATACTTCTCATTCTGCTGCAAAAGAAACACATGTAAAGAAAAAGCCTTGAACTTTGTTGTGATTCATTAATTATCTGAGAAAAAAAAGTCATAGTTTCTCTTTGAGGTCTCCCATCATATCAGAGAGACATTTTAAATAGGTGACTTCATATCTGCATTCCATCATTTTAAGGAATCTGCAGTGATAGTGTTAGATAATTAAACCTTTTCATTTCCTCTGGTAAAATATCACCCTGGCAACTTTTGTCTTTTGACTACATCTCCTTTGGTCTGTTGAATACATTTGGGATTTAGTAATTTCCCTTTTTTCACTGTTTAATATCCCTAGTCCCTCTTTGAAATTCCCCCTTCCTCCCACAGTGAACATTTCAGCAATTTTAATTTACCCATTTGTCAACTATCTGACTGGATATGAGTTTATTAGATGGTAAAAGGGGAGTAAAAACTGTGAGAAGGAGTTTTGTATGGTTAGGTGAGTTCCAGCTTTGAACTTACACTCCCAAATGAAACTTAACTTCATTTCTGTTTCTTCCTCTCTTCCCTTCATCAGAATTGACCACTACCAGCAGAGACTGCAAGCTCTGTTCTTTAAGAAGAAGTTTGCAGAGCGTCTGGCTGAAACCAAGCCAAAGGTTGAAGGTGAGGACAAAGAAGTTAGATGCACTCAGAGACACAGAGCTTAACTCTCAGTGATTGCTCATTTAAAGGATAAGGGAAATAATATTCTATGCTTTTCTTATTGTTGATAGATCCCATTTAAAAAATGAAAATAAAGTGATTATACTGACAAGTGTTGTCTGCCAAAGCCTGATAACATCTTATTAGCTTAGCTTCATTATTGTCCGAAAACTAGTACAAACCCATTTAAGAGCCACGTGAATACTCTCTGACATGTTTCTGCCTTACAATGAACACACACACACACACACACACACCATTTGTTTTTTGATCAGAACCCCCGTACACCTTCCTGCTACAAACAGAGTGGAGAATACAGAAACATACTGAGAAATGGACTTAATACTTATGATGCACAAACTAAACAGCACAGTTATTGGACCTAATACAAGAACATTTTCCTGTTCTCCTCCTAAACTTCTCTCAGTTTTTTCAGTGAGGTTTACTGGTGTGAGTGTTCCAAGTACAGAGGAAATCCACACACTTGCTTAACTGCACAGACTTTTTGCAATGATCCATTTCAGCCTGATGAATGTCACATCTTAGCAGTGTGAAAGTTTGTTAGATTTGATTATTAGCATATCAGTGCTCTAAAACTGCCATATAACTGCCATATTTGTTGAGTAGGAAAAAGAATCTAAGAATTTCAGCAGCAATTTATTGTCACAAATACACTATAACCCAAGTAGTATCAGTATAAATTAGGGATAATGTTATGATGCAAAATATTTCAAGTATAAATGATTGATATTACAGTTGCCAACATTGTGTCATCAGAGCACAAATTCTCTTGAATCACTTGTAGGTGCCACTTAACGAAAAAAACTATTTGTGCAACTGGTTCTTTAACGAGGCTCCTTTTTCCTCTTTTCATATTCAATTTGTTTATGAAAATAAAGATGCAGAATAACAGCAGCCTTCTCCTTTTAAAGGCAGAAATGTTAGTCAACATTATCCTTTTTGACAATTTAAAACCATCCTGAAACACTGCACTTTGGATGTGGTTTATACTTATAAAACTGTTACACACAAATGGAGCAGAAAATTGATTTAGGGCACACTACATTCAGATGATTGTACACACTGACACGTCTAAACACACACACACAAAAAAATACTTTAGGCTCTAAAAATGTGTCCGGATTTGAACCCTTTGACCAACGCTTCTCACAATGGCCTGTGAAATCCCTTCTTTGTGTTTAGCATGCACGTGTACACATGGTGGGTGAGAGCGGGTGGCCAGCTGCTCATTGGCCCACTGTAGTTTTCCCCTTGAAGCCTGCTTCCAGGTTACCAAGGAGGCTGTTTTGGAAAGCTGGCCCGTGTTGAGAGGGGAGAGCCTCTCTCGTAAACACTGCAGCTCACTTCAAAGACTCAGGAAAAAGGCTTCCAGTAAGGTCCATAGACATGTGTGTATGCACGTGTGTGTACATGGGTCCATCATAATAGAGCTGTTATAGTGTGTGTTTGAGCCAGAGTTACTTTAAAGGGATTTCTCCACTGACTTAAATGCATTTCTAGACTTTTATGAGTACATTACATTATTTTTACCGGCAGTGTTTATTTGCAGCTGGTCCTGTGTGACAGTTTATTCTTTTTTTGACAGTCTATCCACTCTAAACTGAGACTGAATAAAATATATTTTCTGACATCCTGTAAATTACTGACAGCAAGAAAAGAAAGGATGGTCTGAGCAAATGAATTCTGACTAAAGCCTCCAGAATGCTTTTTAATTGGATCCAAAGGTTCCCAGACCAAACTGCTCATCAGTGCCCATAATAAAATTCTCATCCCCTTTTATTCTTCATGTTATTTTGTCATACACTGTAGATGAGACTATATTTCCTTGGACCACCCAGCATCTTCAATAGAAACATTTCACAAGACAGTGCAGTGAGCAGCCAGGCCTTTGTGCATCCAGCAGAACACTGTCAGCAGAACCAGAAGAACGGTTCCCATGCTGTCACAGCAGAAAGACGAGTAACAATAACAATATGGATTTTGTTAATGATTTTCACATTCACAATGAGGTTTCCTCTGTGGAGAGGGGGAATCACCTGTACTTGGCCAGATTACTTTGTTCTTGTGGGGAAAGAAACAGACAGCATGAGGTTGTGTTTGGAATATCCCCCCTCCCCCTGCTGTTTTATGGCTGAATGGAAGAACTTGATGAGTTTCCCCACTGAACTGCCCAGTTGTTGTGGGGAATGCTGATCAATCATTATGAAGGATGTTAAAAATGAAGGAAAGGATGAGAACCTTTAGACTTGGTGCAGACTTAGTTTACATGCGTGTCCATGGGGGCTGAGTAGAGAAACAGAGCGGAGGGACTGGAAAAGGGCCAGTTCATTATGTAATATAAAAGGTGATGAATAAAGCAAAGTGCACACAAATCAATCACCTACTACATGATCTCTCCAGCTGCTTCTCTCTCCCTGTTTTCCTCCAGCCATCCTGAATGCCTCCAAGGAGGTGGTCCGGAGCAAGAGGATGACTCAGATCCTGGAGGTGGTGCTGGCCTTTGGCAACTTCATGAACAAGGGCCAGAGAGGCAACGCCTACGGCTTCAAGGTCTCCAGTCTCAACAAAATCGCTGACACCAAGTCAAGCATAGACAGGTGAGCCAAGAGTCACTGTGGACATGAAATGAACCTGAACTGTACCACCTCAGGTAAAAGTAAAAGTGACATCTGGTGGCTCACGTGACAGGACTTTTCTTTGCATGAAACTGTCAAAACTGGGCTAAGACAATCAACACTTTTTGTTTTTTTTATCACCTGAAGCATAATGGAAACAACAGTGATAAAAAATCCAAAATTAAAATCAAAGAACAAGGTAGTGACTAAATCATTTGAACAAACAGTTGTTCTTTGACATCCCAAACACTGAAAATGTTTCATCAACATGTTTTTTTTATGAGGGGTGGATCATGGCCTAAGGTGTAAGGAGATGAGTCATACAGGTCTCACTACAAACACATGCAGCTCCACTCTGAGTGATTATACAGAAAGTTTGAAGTTAATCACACATTCAAAATTGCAAGTCAGTAATGTCTGAAAAATAAACAATATCGGCTTTTGTCTCAAGAGCTCATGTAGGCAACACGAGGGGAAGCTGCCCCCTTTTACAGCACGGTGAAGAACTGGGATGCAGAGAGACAGATTACTCAACGAAGGCCGATGTCTATTTTCTCAGACAGTGCTGACTTGTAATTTTCGATAATCTGAAAAAGAAATACCGCAGAAGTCATTAACTTCAAACTTTCTGCATAATCACTCAGAGTTGAACTCTCCGTGCATGTAAGAAGAGCTGTGTGAGTCATCCTGCTTTGCCATAAGCCACAATCTAATCAATCACTCACTATATATCCCTCATTTTTTCTGTGACAGTTCATATCAAGTTTCTAAATTCATTGTTATTATTTTGAAAAACGGGTAAAAGACCAAATTAATTCCAAAATACGTTCTGTCCTAGAACATGTATATGACCACACTCGCTAAATGGTGGCATTTCTCAGCAACTTCTTCCAAAATAACTATGTAACATTTCCAGTGACGACATGTAGTCCTGCAAATAACATCATACTGAAGCATCAAACTAAAGCAAATCAGCAAATAAGTTACTTTAATAAGCTGCAGTACTACAATAGTAATACACTTTTGTTCAAATGTTTGGTGTTCAACAGGAACATCACCATGTTGCACTACCTGATCATGATCTTCGAGAAGAACTACCCTGACACACTTCTCGTCCAGCAGGACCTCAACAGTGTCCCAGAGGCCGCCAAAGTCAAGTGAGTGCACAACATTGGCACTTTTCACCTTTCATATGTATCTTTGTTAGAGCAGAGAGGCGCACACTCTCAGTGCTAACTGCATCTGGTTTAAAGTAGGGATGGGGTAAAAAATCAATTCAGTGAAATATCAAAATATCCCAATATTTTGCAATATTTTATCCATTAAGAGACACCAAATATAGATATTTTTCCACATTTCTTCTTAATTCCTGTTGCAAATATAAACTCAAGTTTCTTTGTACTGGAATCAAAGATATCAATTGACCTTGTCTGGCAAGGTCACCACCGCTAAGGTGTGACTCATAATGAAAAAGATGTTGACTAAGACTTACTTTGTGAAGGAAGTTATAATACTTCACAATATCTGATACTGCAATACCCAGCATATCACCATAAGATGACAATATGGCGATTCTCGCTCCTAGTTTAAAGTATGACATTGCAATTGTTTTTAAAGTAAGAAAATTCTCCTACCTCCTGCAGAGGATGTGAAGTTTTTTACAGCAAATACAACATTTTACTCAATGAGTCATTAAAATGTAAATTAGGACACAAATTGTAGCTCTATGTGGAGTACAAAACAGCAGACAAGGACTGCCTCCATAACATTTTTTCTCTTTCTTCACTAGTTTGGCAGAGTTGGAAAAAGAGGTGTACAATATCAAAAGTGGATTGAAGGCTCTAGAGGCGGTGAGTTTGTGTCACGTTCCCTCCCACTGGTTCTTCTTCTGTCTGTAATTACATTTTGGAGCAGGGCAGAACTGGACAGCAGGGTGAGGTGTTTAAATGCTGGTAATGCCGGCATGGAACGGCAAATGTCACATTTGTAGCCACACACGGAAACAAGGGCTTATATGCGTCCTCTCAAAGACACACACACACACACACACTTTCCTTCACAGAGATCTAAGTGTACTATATTTGTTGCGATTTCCCGTAACTGAGGAACTCAAAAATCATTGCCATATATCAGATGTTCTTCCCTTGGCTTAAAGGAAAAACCACTGCCACTTCATCTGTCTCTTTGTTCTTCCTTCCACTTGAAGCAATCAAGAATCTAATAAGCCAAACATTTTTTTCGTTTTAAAAAATCACACATCTTACATCTGATTTGTCTCCCTCCAGGAGCTGCACTACCAACAGGGCAGGACGAGGGAACGTGGGGATAAGTTTGTGGCTGTCATCGGTGACTTCATCACCGTGGCTGGCTTCAGCTTCTCTGAACTCGAGGACCAGCTGAGTGAAGCCAAGGACAAGGTAGCTAACTGCAGAACCGCAGACCGCTCAGCTGTGCAGTGATCAGTGTGCGTGAATGTGAAAGGAGTTTTTGCTGAGAGTTCAAATGTCCATGTGGGTGGCTCTGATGCGTCCTCTGCTAGTCGTCCTCACTGCCAAACCTTTGTGTCAGACAGACGAGGATGGAGGGAGTAAAAAAGACAAAACAGAGGAGGGAGAAACCATAAAACCTCTGTGCGGTGTCCAGTGTGATTACTCCAGCAGCGCCGGGGAAACCCAGAATTGAAAGATTAGTGTGAATTCCACCCTCGTTCTCCCTTTGTTTTTGTCTCTTTAAGCTATTGTTTAAAATCCAAACTCTCTCTCTTAATACACACCTGGGAAAAATGGCCTTTTGAACCCTTCTGGCTGATGTATTGATGTCTGGTAGGAAGTATGTAAGCTGAAGATATCAGTCAGATTGTGGGAATCCCAGAGTAAGACAGTATTGACAAGATTTATGTGAACATGTTATTTCATTTGCAGGCCTTCTGTTGTCTGCACATGTAGCATCCTGATGTTGTCTCAGTGGAAGCATTACTTTTTTAGATATTACACCCTCCTTTTTTATGAGGCTTGTCTTTTTGTGAAGTGAACGACACAACGATGCTAAACGTTTGATTTACTTAAATTTGCTTAAGAGTAATGGATTGGGAGAGAGACGGAGAGACAGAAAAGATAAAGACCCCATGGGTTTCATGTAGAGCCTCCCCTCTACTTAATTATTTGTTCAAGGAGGAGGTCGGTAAAGAATTGGAGGGAACCTGGCCAGTTGTTACATCATGGGAAAAGAACGGGAGGAGCAGGGCACCGGTTGCTGCTGTAAAACAAAAGAACCTGTGTTCACCGGCCTAGAAAACCAAACACACACTTTTCCTAACATGACAGTGTGTAAGTGTGTGGTTGGTAAATGGGGAGTTTGACGCATTAACTCAGTGCTTGTCAAGGCTCTCTGACGCTCCATTGGGTTTCCAGTGGAATACAAATATGGAAGTGTGGGTGTGTGTTCAGTGTCTTAGGAAGGTAGAGGAGGATGACTAAACAGAGCGGACAGTGCAATGAGGTCCGTAAAGCTCCATGGCAACATACATGTGCATTTGTGTGTGTGTGTGCCCAAGAGAAACAAACACACACCCTCACCAGACACTAGCACATACATTACAAAGGATTACAGTTGTCTAAGGTCATGTGGGTTATTGGGACAGAGGTTTCCAGAGCAAAGAAGGGATTTTCCTCTTATCCAGACATTGGTCGTGTTTAAATTTAATAACACATTCTTGAACCTGCATATCGACATCCTCTCATGCAGTACAAGACTCTGTCTCATTCTGAGAGCACAACAGCTCAGTTTTAAATGGAAAAGAGCAGATCCAGGTGCCCCTCAACATATTACGTGGCCATATGTGCCATTGATAGGGTAAATATGAAGAAAAAACAGACTTTAATGCAGCGACAAACAGCTGCCTGAAAATGCAGATGCAGGCACTAGCATGAATTAAGCTAAAAAAAAAACCTTTGGTAGAGTTGGATTATTAAAAGCAGCCCTTGAGTATCAATCTGTCTTTATCAGCTTGTCAAGTCACGCTTCTATCACTCATGCAATCAAACCAGTGTCTTTGAACATTTTGGCCCATTTGCTTTGAGTTATATATCCTTCACATTGCTGCCAAACATTTTCCAAAGCAGCGTGTTGATTGTCTTAAGTGATTTCTGCAATGTGTTTCTTCTCCTTACAGCCAAATCTTGAAGTTTCAGTACAGCCTGGGATTCAAACTGTAGAGACTTGAAATTTACTTTTGCAAGCTAATTTGATAATGCATCACAGCAAGTGTCTGCTTTTATTTTTGTGCAAGTTTTAATATCATTTAAAGGTCACACAGTTGTAACTGATTTAAAGAGCGTGGATGGATGAACTAATTAGCAGGGATGTCTATTTGACAAATTTAACACATATTATGATTAATTATTCATCACAAGAATGCTGATGTTTTAGATAGATGTTAGCAACAGCATGCTTACAACTTTACAACAGCAATGCCAGTGCATACTGATCTTTATCCTCATCTTCGCTATTTTGGCTATTTGTTTATTAGTATCAAACAGGAAGTACAACTGAGTCAGTGGGAATGTCATTTTTTTGCAGTTATTTGGTTGAAACCACAATATTGCACAAATTTAAATGTTGATCTGATGATGTCACTGTCAAAAAAAAGTACATTGCCTAACCTACTACAATTCATTTGGTGGAGGGCAAGAACATTGGTACCAAATTGCAGGCAATCATTTAAGAGTTATGTATTTTTTTATCTGAGCCAAAAATGTCAACCTGTTAAGGCACTGCAGGATAAGTCATTGGAATTTAGTCAAGGAAATAAATTATTGGAACCACGCACATCTGTTCAAAACTGAGTATCTAGTGGATGTTTTAATCTGAAATAGTTCAGTGAACCAAATAACTAAAACTGAAAATGGCCAATAGCAGAATAGAGTATTTGTAATTCGATGGTAAACTAGCAAGAACCCATGAATTAGATTTCTATTCCAGCATAGCATCTGATATTCAACCATGGGAACAACATATATATATATTCCATACTCCAAACGTTAAAATTAAAGGACTTTGTAATGCTATGCTAAAGTTGAAAATATTAATCTTTTTGTACAAGCGCAAAACTAAAGCTCTGCAGAAGTGAATTAAGACCATATAGATTCTCTGAGTACATCCCATATTCTCAAAAAGGTTATTTGTCCTTGAAAAAAAGGAAAGGAAAGATGTGTTTTTTATGTTGTTTTGTAAGAGGGTGTTTAGATAAATAGCTTTCCCTTAAGTGCATTTGCTCAGGAAGTTTTTCACACTCCGAGCAGTCCCAGTACCTCTGCATAGTTGGCAGGACTAAATCAGTGATTGAGGAGAAGCTGCAAAGCAAAACCAAATCCAAGATGTGTAAACCAGAACAAGCAGAGAGAGTTTGTAAAAAAATATCTGTGGATTTATGGGGGCTTAAAAATCAAAGCTCTTAACAATATTTGCAGTTAACATCCATGATAAATGAAACAAAGAATTAAACACAAAGGGCACGGGTGTGGTAAATATTCTATCATGACTTAAAGATAATTAGCCGCTCACAGAGCACAGCAGTGTTTGTGTGTCTGTGTGAGATGAACTAAATCTGTGTGACTTCCCCATTTCTCTGTGTGTGTGTGTGTTTGTTTACTCATTTAACACAGACCCGAGGGGATGAGGGGAAACAGATTTGACCAGAGACACAATTACAGGAGGGAAAGAGATGATGGTGTGGGTTGCCATGGTGACCAACCCATAATGACAGGATGATTTTTGTATCCTCAGAAAAGAGCAAGCCTCAACTTCGTCATATGGCAACATTACAGCCACATACAGTACACTCGCCTCCTATAAACTAGCATGTGATTCACTTCACTCCAGTGTATGATAGGAGTAGAAGTAGCACACAGTACGCCTTTTAAATCTGGAGGTTGTGATTGTGATTGTGCAGTTATTGGTTTTTCAGCGTTGAAGGGGTAGACAAACCATAGGGACAGAGTGGATGACAATGACAGTTATGGTTGGAGCCTATACCATCATAACTATGTCAACTGTCTTTGTGTAATTATGCTCGTTGCCAGAGAGGGTAAAAGTTCAACTCTGGTTTAAATCTGCACTAATCAATTTTTCTTTGTTCTTTGTATAAAGTCTGCAACAAATGGCCACAGGCAGTATGAAAGGGGTTATCCATTATGCTGAATGTCCAGAGAATGATCAACCAACTGCAGATCCTCTTTGAAATCTGTTTTGGATTATTGTTTTGGTGTTGTAGGCTGCAGTCTACACTGTCATCCACCTCAATTTCAAATGTAGAAGGCAAAAAATATAGTTGAGCTCTTGTCTGCTGGAACTGTAAAACAGACTGCATCTCTGCAAGTTGTTTGTGAACATATTCCTCCTAACAACTGAAGGTAAGGTTTATCACCGCTGCATTTTCAGTGTGTTCTGCTGCCCCCCAGTGGCAAAAAGAAATAATACTTAACATAGCTTTAAATACATCTGGCTGATACATCTATGAATTTCATGGGCAGAGTATTTAATTGTAATTGAGTATTTTTAAACTATAATATTACTGTCTCTACCACTTTGATTTATGCTAATGTTTAAAATAAGAAAAAATGTACCAAAAAACTCAAAACCAGCTGCCCCTTTTTGAAATTCGAAGTGAAGTTGTGTCTTGTCAAGGTAATAACTGTTTTAAAATGTTTATATCCAGATGCTAGTATAAGCAGGGTTAATAATCATGCTCTTTAAGTGGCAGCCACACATGTGCTGTATTTTGTCACAGTTATACCTTCCTTTTTAAGTCTTTTGGCAAGACAATGACTCAATCAGTCTTTAGAAAAAAACTGACTTTGACCTTTATGTATAAATAATATTGTGCTTTCAGCATCATATTATGTCTGAGGATGAGTGGGGCTTTTTTTAATGCATACAAAAGGGTGGTTGTGGGTGTGTGTGGGTGAGTGTGTGTAGGAATGTAGAGTAGGTTTGGCAGTAGACATCGTCCTGGCAAAGGACTACTGGACAGCTTGGACTGAGCAGAGTGGACATATGGTGGTCAAATTGTGCAGTCTTTCTCCTGCTTTATGTGTATGTTGTGTGTGTGTGTTTATGTGTGTGTATGTGTGTGTGTGCGCAGTTTTGGAGAACATCAAGCATGCATACCAGCACACGAAATCAAGCAAAGGCATGCATATGCAGGCTCATTAGTGTCTTTCATTACAACAAGAAATTACAAGATATCTGGGCCATGGTGGAGAGCACAGCACATGCAGTTCAGCATTTAGTTTTGATGGATTACAGTGTCAGTGTTTATTTTACAAATGCTGTGTAAAGAAAACTTTCCACTCACTCACTGTCAGAATGTAAAAATGACATCCCTGTTACTTCTTTCCAGTTTACCAAATCTCTGAAGCACTTTGGGGAGGACGAAGGACGGATGCAGCCTGATGAGTTCTTTGGGATCTTCGACACCTTTTTGCAGTCATTCAGCGAAGCACGACAAGACCTGGAGAACATGAAGCGACGGAAGGATGAGGAGGAGAGGAGGGCGCGAATGGAGGCCATGGTAAGACACATTTACAATACAAACCTAACAAAACAATAGCTAAAGAAATTGCTAAAGCAGTTGCTAAAGAAAGAATTTTCCGTACTTAACAATTACCTTTCATCTTTAAATTTTTAAACATGTTTTAAAAATGTTTGGAACATTTTCTCAAGTGTTATTTTCCTACTCCCCATTTTCTGTCTCTGTGTCCTAACTTCCTGTCTTAATTTTCCAGCTCAAGGAGCAGAGGGAGCGAGAACGGCGGGCCAAGAAGAGCAGCACCTCAGACGAAGTTGGCGGGGAGTTTGACGACCTGGTGTCGGCATTGCGTTCCGGTGAAGTCTTTGACAAGGACCTGAACAAATTCAAGCGTAACCGCAAGCGCTCCGTCAACCAGCTGGTAGAGGGAGGGGGCCGCGAACGAGCTGTCACCAAGGTCAACTACTAGGTTGGAAAGAGGAAGGAAAAAAAGGCTAAATGCCTGAATTCTGCCTTGGTGTAGATGTCTAAACACCTTTAGACCAAGTCCCCGAACGGTGACCAATGACAGTGGAGAGGATGTAAATAATGGCTGAACTAAACATGTAGCGACATGTGTGGACAGCCCTGCCGTTTTGAAGGATGCAACGCTCTCCTCTGACTGGTCTTGTAAAGCTATGTCCAACTCGTTTGTCCTGGGTGTTGTACAATCTCCTTAGCTTGACTAGAAGAGAACAGTTGGGATTGATGGAGGGACGGACAGACCACTGTGACGCATTATCCCACATCTTTTGACCATATCCTCTTAACACTGTGCTCAAGCTTCAAGCTCTCTGTCACCCCCTGTTTTTCACCGCTCTCTTTTCCTCACAAACTTTTCGCTGTTCCCCACAAAGTTCCTTGGTGCTGGAGCCCTACTCTTTTTGGTATGTGGCTCATAAACACATTGGAATCAGCCAGTCACACTGTACATAGAAACAAGGCCAAGAGAAAAGATTGGAAAAAGGAGAAAAGGCAGAATAAGAAAAAAACAGAGGTGGGGAGAGCCTCATGGGGGGCATAACCTCCACAGTCATGGTTGCTTCGAGTGTCCCTCAGAGAAGAGACGTTTCAGCCACAAAATAGGCTGAAAGGAAATGCAACAGAGGAGTAATCACTTCCAAACAGAGGATTCATCCCAATATCCTCCTCCAGCACGCAGCATTCCCATGGAGGATGTACGAACATCCCGAGCTGTGATCTCTGACACAACTCTTCTCAAGGAAAAATACAATGTCTAAGCTTGATCCACCACACAAACTGACGACTGTGCCACAAGGGATAAGCCTCACCTACACCTGTCAAAGGTTTCAGCAATGTTCTGGCATTAATCAGTGCCAAAGCAAAGAGAAAACAAATGTAAATGTATTAATACAAAACATACTGCAATTAGGCGTTGATATATATATTTATATTTAGATGCAGACAAGCTAATTGCAAAGTTGTAGAGGTTTTTTATGATTTCATGGCATTTGGGGGTTTTGTACACACAATACATTATTTGTTGGTGTTGCAAGTTCACATTGCTGTTGAAGTGAATTTCTATACATTTTGCGCTATGTAAAAAAAAAAAAAAAGGCAGTCGCTCATACTTTTCTCACAACTGTATGTCCTGTTTGCACTGTTGCTTTTCTGACCAACTTAACACTCACAGGTTTCCACGATTAAAAGTCTTTTTCTGTACTTTAACAGCCTTTATCTTTAACAAAGAAAATGAAGGAATGCCATAAATGAATTTAAACTTAAAGGGCACAGTCTAGAGTGCTCTTCCTGCTCAGCTGCCAGTGTGAGTGGGTTCACATCCAGATGTGTGGTGTGCTCCATCGATTGCAAAAAATGCAGATCATGTGGACTTACAGAAGGGGCCAAATGATGCTGTACAGCAGTTTTCTTTTGGACTTCCTTTACTTATATCCATACTGTAGGATCTGTAGGATCTGTCCCACTGGTGCTAAAACATGTGGTCTCTAGACAGAACCAAATGAGTGAAACTCCAGCTTGATTAGTCTCTTATCAAGAGGCTCAAGATACCATAGTTCTTTGCGTTTCTATTTCACTTGACATTGTAATTTCAGACCACACCATGTGCTGAGTCTGTGGTTGCAGTCAGGGTACAATAAAGCACTTAAAAGGTGTATAAATTCTTATAAAGGCTTCATCAGTTTAGGATGGTGTGTATTGACAGGACAGGAGGAAGACAACATCCTCAAACAGCTTCAGAGAAAACAACTTTACTTCCAGCTTTTCTTTCACCTTCTCTCACACATTTGTTTACATACAGCTAGATCCTGTCAACCTGTTGACAGAGAGGTCAGACCTGCATACTAATGCCAATGATACCTATGTCACCTTTTTTGAAAAAAGAATTGTTGAATTTTTCTACATATATATATATATATATGCATTTCTAAAACCTTAGCAGAAGTCATGACAAAGGCTGCAATGTAAAGTAGGACTTTTTAGATCTTTTTGAAGACAGACATACAGTAGCTAGCTGCAGGAAGTTTACCCAGAGAGAGGGCTTGAACTCTGGGGTGAGAGCTCAGATGTGGAAGCTCTGCTATCTGTCAGCTCTGAAGGAGATGAGGAAGCTGAAAAGGTTCACATTCCATTGTGGGACATAAAATGAAAGGGAGAATCCATTCAAAACAAGAATCACACACTACATGCAAACATCTATCTCCAGATGTACACTGTTCATATGAAAGATCCTGGTTTCTGGGAGGCATCCAGGATTACAGTGGGAAAATCACACCTGGTCTTTTTTGAGGCAAATTAAAAGTTGGCACTGATTGTCTTTGATCTCCTTTGTTAGTCTATTCATACGTCCTTTCTAATAATATGGGATTACAAAAGAGACACCATTAAGGCTTTGTCTTCACAGCTACATGTTTTAGAATACATCCTTGCAACCTGTGGTTTGGCTGGTTGTGTTTGATGAGGTGAAAGATAGAAGGGTTGTTCTCATAGTAACAGTTACGGTAAACACCACGAACTAATCTTACACTTCCTTTCTCTATCACTTTTAATTAGAGAACTTTTTCTGCCACACTTGACTCAAGAAGCACTCAGTGTAGCAAATTTAAAGTAGTCTTTTTGAAGAAAAGACGAGTAAAAAAATCAATAATTGATTGTTGGAACATCAGTTTTTATTATGAGCAGTGTTTTCCAACAAACTTACAGACCTATCACCTTACACTCACTACTGTATGTCAAGGCATCTTTGCAGTAGAAAAGGGTCATTCTCCCACATTCTGTTCTTTAATATATAAAAGTGCCTCTGACCCTCTTTAAAAATTGTACCATTCCTATCATTGTGTTTTACAACTTGTAGCTTTCTAATATGCAGTGTTTGCTATTGAAATGCACCTCGAGGTCAGAATCTCTGCCCTAAATGCAGCTGACAGTTGGAGATAGACTAATTGGCGCCATCTTGTGGCTTTAGATAGTGCAGTTTGTGTTTCACCTGATTTCACAAAAAGTAAAAAGCTGTTCTCCAAAGTGTGAACATCAATTTGCAATTGACTGAATCTCTAGGCTCAGTAAATTGTCAAAGTCTTCTCAAAGTTCAACAGGTGGTTGTCAAAATATGTCATGTGACAGAAAAAATCCTACTACTCCCTTTTCCTTTAAACCTTTTGATTTTCCACAGCCTAAAGCAGAGTGAAGCCGATGTGTTTAAAAAGACACTGTGATTACAGAGAGATGATGTCCAACACAGAAGAAATAAATTAGTGAACCAAAAAGATTAAACGTTTTAGACACTTTGAAAATTAAATCCCTAGAGTTCATAGGGGAAAGTGACTTATGATTGCCTGTTCTTTAACTCATTTATATATATATTTGAGCTATTCACTTTTCTAACCTCTGCTCCTTTGTCTTTCAAGTTAATCAGATTTAGTATATTAGACTTTGGCAGACCCTTTAAACTCTTAATCCAGAGCTTCAACCCGTATTGTAGAGCAGAGTATTTACTGAGGGGTTTTGCAACATCGTCAGTATTATTACATGTTTATGTTGTTACATGTTTGGATGTTTACTTGGCCATTGACTGGCTGATTTTGGAGTGTACAAATGGAAATCAGAGGAATGAAATTAGTAGCTTGTTTAATGCACTTTTATTATGGGACATTTCCATTTGCAGCACCAGGGCTTCGATTTCTAGAAATAAGAAGGATGCAACGAAACAGTGGTGCAAAAGAAAAAAAAAAGAAAAACTAAACATGTTTTTGACAAGAAAGAAAGAAAAAGGGCAAGTGAGGTTTGGGACTCCGGCTGGGCCGCTGGAAACTGATGGTTGGCAGGGATTTGTGGAGACATAAAGAGGTGACACTCGTATGTAGCAGGAGTGTATTGAGCTTCAAATCCTGTGTGTGTTGCCTGTCTTGGTGTGTAAAAAGTAAAAAGTAAAAAATGGAATGTTTTCTGACACCACCACATTTCTGTCAAATCATGCACTTGGCGTCAGCCTGCATGCCTGCAGAAGGGTGCACCAAGTGTGATGTGTGATGACTTCAACCTTTGCTAGAAATTTGCTTGCAATGTGGAACACACCTGTCACACAACAGTTTGTACTGCCTGAGAAGAGTTGCACCCAGTTTTAGAGGTTGTATAGTTGTGAGGAGTCAGTATTTTTATGGTTGGAAAGAAAAAATCCTCCACTGAAAGATGTACAGTTGGAACAAAGCATTTTGTACACCATTCTTGATGTCTGAGATAAGATTAAAAAAAGATTGAAACATTAAGGAATGTTCCATTTTCCTGTAAATTGTACCTCTATTTATTTGCCTTATTTAGTTTGCTATATTTTGTATGTACACACAGCATTACAACAAAATGTTATATTAAAAATATGAATATGAATAATAAACTGTGGTCCGTGTATGATGGATAGTTTTGAGACTTGTATAAGAATGAGAATCCTTTTTTTTCTTTTCTATAATTTTATTTTTGTTTTGTCTTTTGTAGGGTTACAATAAACTTTTGTCCCTTAAAAGTGGTTGTTGATTGTTTTTACTTGAATATCATTTATTGAGGTGAGTGTTAGAGTCACAGGTGTATTGACACAGATGGGGGTTGCTGGTGTGAATGATGAATGAAGAATGATGCTTCGGCTGTTGAAGTAAAATAAATATATTCATACTCTAAAGTTATATTCTGGGGTCTCTATTCTATAATAGTCTGTATTAGTTGATTAAATGCTCATCCACAATATATAAATGATGGTCAAGTTATTATTTTAAAATGTCTATGATTTCACTGCTTTTTTTTTCCAAATTTTTACATCTTTTGTAAACCTTAGCAGACCTTCTTAAGCAGAGACCCTTAAAAGAACTGAGACAGACAGATAGAGGGTGTGTGTGTGTGACTGAGTGGACAGAGGAGGCAGACAGAGACTCTGAGCCAGCTGGGCTTTTGCCACATCTTATTTTTATTTAGAAATTGAAAAGGTGCCATTTTTAAATTAAATTTGTTGAGTCAAAATATTTTCATTTGTAAATCAGTGAATTAAGTATTTGTGATTGTTGGAAGAGAAGCAGTTAAGCTAAAATGTGGTGTCTGAATAAAGTGTTTGACGTTGGTAAAATTAGTGTTTTTGTAAATGGAGTCTGGTGGCTTTGATCAGATTTAACAGCTGTTTCTGTTTAAACCAAAAGTATCTTTCTCTTCAAAAACAGAGTTGATCTCTGTAGAGATCCTTTCAGACACTCAGAGTAGCAATCTGATCTTAAAGAAACACTTTAAATGGGTTAACTTTGAAAGTTTGCAGTTACCTGTAAGCACATTGCAGCCTGTTTCAGGGCTGCAGCACTCTCACTTAACACTGGACCAATTTAAAAAGATTAGTTAGTTAGTTTTTGTTTGTCAGACACAAAAACATGGGAAAATTGGGTTCAGGTTACAAAACAGCAAGTTGCCCTTAAAATTAGCGCCGTAAATTGTTCGAAAAATCATAGTCAGCAAAGAAAAATCCTTCAGCAGTTTCAAATGTTGCAGTGTTGGTTAGAAAAAGTTTAAAATCCTGGGTTCAAAATCCTGTCTCTCTCTGGCTTGACATAGAGGGCTCCATGTCCAAACTTCCTCTAAAAAATTTGCTGTTTTTAAAAAAATATAAAAACCTGAAATTGTCTTACAGTAATCCACTTTCAGTTCTCACTGTTAAGGCATGGCAAATTGTTCAAAAAC
>JAPZDV010000007.1:23833924-23849855 GCA_029814665.1 Acanthurus lineatus
TGGTATGCTGGACTGCAGGGCAACACTGTCCTGTGGCCCTCTGCCTACCCTCCACACTCCTCTTCTGCTCCTCCAATTTTAACGCACCACACTACACTTAGGGTGACACTTATTCACGGTGCAGGGATAATGTTACCCCGACAGGGATCTGGGAAACATAATGAAAGGGAACAATGGTGGACAATTACTGGGTTTAGTGATGGCCTGGCTCGTGGGGCCTTGCCCTCTCTGGCGGGGGGGCCAAACCTCCCTCCCTGTGGTGTCGGTGGGTTTTTGGTGTGGTGGGCTCCGGGGCCCTGGGGCGGGTGGTCTGGGTGGGTCCCTGGGGGGGCTTGGAGGGTCACCGCTGGGGTTTGGTCTCTTGGGGAGCTCTGGTGTTGGGCCTGCTGTGCCGTCCTGGTGGCTGTCGTGGTTTGGACCTGGGTTGGTTGCTCATGGTGCATTGTTCCTCGTGGGGGGGCCAGGGTGCGTCCCTGGTGCCGGTGGCTGGTGGGTCGGCTGCTTCCCTGCGGGTCTGGGTGTGTCGGGGTGCAGGATGCATGCCGGGTGGCATCACTGCCCCCTCCCCTGCACCCCTCTGCCCGGTGCCACCCCTTGGTTGCTGGCCAGCACGTGGTGGTGGCTTGCCTGGCGCTGCGCTGGTGGCCTCCTGCGGGGGTGGTCCCTGCTCTTCATGGCTGGTCCCTTGGGCCGTTGGGGGCCCCTGGCTCATCCGTCTGGTTAGCTCAAAGTCACAAAATTGCCTCTTGTCCTTCATATCCATGCAGCTTTCTGCATTCTGGGCTTAGAATTTCATGCCTGTCAGCTTGCATACTGAAAATATTACTGAAAGCAGTAAGTAGTCCAAAGTGAGCGTTTCTGGCCGAGAGAAGCATGAAACATCATTATGAATGTAGTGCTGAAAGTTTAGCTCAAAGTCACAAAATTGGCTCCACTCCTTCATCTTCATGCACTTTTCTGCATTCTGGGCTTACAATTTCATGCCTGTGAGCTTGCATACAGAATATCACCTAACCCACTTACCTCTATAAATCTTGTATTTCTAATTTTACTCTATCACGTACAGTTTCTGAGTTTTCACAGTTTTAGAGTTTTCTCTGCTCCTTCTAAGGTTTTATAATCTCTGTGTATTGCATAGTGCTCTCCTGCTCAGAGTAAGTCACGTGACCAGAAGAGTGGAGCAGCAGTAGGGCAGAGGACAGAGAGGAGTAAAACATTTTAGAAAACCTCCTGAAAAGTACCACATACTTGATCAAATCATACACAAAATATCATATTCTAGAAGGTTTTTTTGTCCTCTTTCTATTGGCATAGGTTTGACAGCCGTCAGACTTATACTTTAGACTGTAGGGGCCTAAGTTTGACACGTGCGTCTTTCTCCCTCTTTTCCCCACTGACTTGAATGGGAGGACACAGAGGAGCACTCCAACCTTGAGAGTGTCTAAAATCCAAACGCTTCGAAACAATTAAAAAGTAAAAACGTCGTTTTGTTCAGCACTGTGTCCTCTGTCATCTATTAGCTTTTGAAGGTGCTACCGACCTCAGAGGAGATATCTTTTGTTCAAAGTGAAATTTTGGCCGTAAATTTTATTTTCAAATGAAAATTGCTGAGTTCCTGTTGATTTTAGCCTAGGGCTGCCAGCACGTGATTTTTAGGTCTTGATGAATACTACAATTAGGCTTTTGTCCCGTCTCTCTATGACATTCCTGTGGGCCGCAGTGGGTGTGTCTGTAACTAAGTGGCGCTGTAGAGCACATTTTTAGACTGAGGGGGTCACTTTTTCCATTTTATCAATTTTTTTTGCTAGTCCTGATGCGCGTGCCAAATTTGATGAGTTTTTGAGCACGTTAAGGGGGTGAAATTAATGTTCAAAGCGCGCATAATGATAAGATAAGATAAGAAACAGTACAGATACAATAGGGTCCTCGCACCGCTTACAGTGCTCGGGCCCTAAAAATACTACCATAGCATTATTTTTTATCACATTGTTCCCAAAAGTAAATTGTAACGCAAAGTTTGGCCATCAAAACAACCAAGGCCCCAGCGAGGATCGAACTCGCGACCCCTGGTTTACAAGACCAGTGCTCTAACCACTGAGCTATGGAGCCACAATACACATTCATAACTCTTATATAACTCTTATAGTAAGAAAACAAGAAAAAAGGAATCGTGTCAGTAACCCTGCGGTCGTATTGTAGTGTATGACAACGAGAATCATTACGTATCAAAATAGCAAAAACAAAACATTGTTTTATTACATCACCGGTCCTTGGTCTACATGCAGGCTGTAATGCTAAAATGTGACACGTTACTAACATCAGAAAGAAAACCACGAAAAAAAAAACGTACACAAATTTAAGCTTAGCCAACACGTCCCTAACGTTGGGCAACATACTGCAAATACGTGAAGAAATGCAAGGCGTTTAAAGAACTCTGACGTTTTTTCGATTAGACGTCTATATCCAATATATTTGTCAGAACCTCTTTGTTTAGACTGCGAGGGAAAGCTAGTGGAATGCTTTTATTAGTAGTATTGACAATCTTAAAGCCCTAATAAGTTTATTCAGTGTAAAAAACATTGCACGCGTTAGGAAGTGTGACATTCCGATACTAAAATTTGTAACTGAAATAAAACACTGCTGAAGCAAATGCAACAATTCCAATCATAATGTCAAATTAAACATATGTCTTCAAGAAAAAAAAACTACTACTGGAGTGTAGGAAAGTATAAGACGGTTATGTCTCCAGTCCATTTCCAGATTTCAATGTATGTAGCCTGTGCTGTCAAATTTATATTTTTATGGTTTTATTAATTATTCTACTTATATTTTTCTGTATTTGTCACTCACCCCTTTCTATCTGTGCCATTATGAGCTGTGGTAGCCCACTGACAAATTACTTAGAAGGAGGATCAATAAATTGTATCAAATCTCACTGAAAGAAATATCCAACTTGGATTTGGTTAAGGAGTTCAATATTCTCGGCATTTCCCCTATAGGGTAAATAATAACCTTTGGAATACTCTGATTAACTTTTTCATCCACCTGTTTTCTATTTAAAAATGTGCCGAACTCCTTTTCAAAACTTCAATGTATTGCAGTTCAGTGCATTTTATTAAGATTTCTCCCTTCTCATTTCATTGTGAAATATTGGTAACAAATTTAACAACTCCACATTAGCTTCTGATTGTTGTTTTTATTTAAGAGAATGAGAAAACTCTTGAACAAAAGTGCATGATTTAACAAATCCATTTTGAAAAGTTTTAAATTTATGGTGGATCTAGTTGGTAATAGTTCTGACTTTATAGCAGTCAGTAATTTACACTCCTACAACATAATCCGAGTTGCCACAGACCACCCCTGCATCTTCATAGTGAGCACAGTTATGTATTCCTACACCAGCATGTTTACAGTCCAGCAAGCTTGGCTCAGTCCCTTCACACTGAACATCATCCAGAAGAATTCGCAAATCTTTTCCCTCCCCGAATTCTGAGTTCTTGGCAGCCTTCAGAGCATAACGAAAGCCAAGCTGCCGACAAACAACTGCAGCATTCTTGGCGGTCCATAGGTCATCACACACTGTTCCCCATTCCCCATTAATGTAAATCTCCACCCGTCCGTGGTCACTGCGGCCTTGGTCATCCCCAACTAGCCTCACAGCTCCATTCTGGACCTCGGGAGCACTTTGTGCTCTTGATTTGCCTTTCCTGTGCCTGCTTGTCCGTCTTAAATGTCTAGGTGGTTTGATGGTAGTTGTCATAGGCAAAGGGGTGATTGGGTCCAGTCCTGCTTCACCTTGATGGTCAATTGGCTCTTGGGGCAAGTCATAGGACTCTGTGGGTTGTGGCTCAGGTTTTTTTTTGCTTGGCACCCCATTGCTGAGTAATGCTAATAGAAAAATTATGAAAAAAGCATGAGTAAAGATATAGGAAATATAATAAAAAATATACAGATTTAATTGCTTTTGTAAATAGCCAGCAGAGAGGTCAAAGTGTTTTGGAGGTAGACGCACTTTTTTGGGGAACAAACTTGATAAGGTTACTCTTCACTCTGACAGGAAGAGGGTCGTAGTGACAATGTCTTGGTGGAGCACGTCTGAAAAACAACAATTATCAGAATTATCACCTTGCTGTTGTATGCCTCTCAAGTTGCAGTTAACATCCATATAAATTCAGACTCATACAATATATATTATGGACTTAAAAAGAGTTAAATGAAAGACATTAAATGCACTTTTTGGTAAATAAAAATACTCACTGTTTGCTATACGATTTCAGTGAAAGGTTTTTATTTCTGTATTCATAAAAACATTGAGAAACATGACTTAACTCAGAAACTTTTTTTTGCAGAGAAGTATAAAAGACAGTCTAAAGGACAATGTGAAATCACATAGTTTTGTTAGTACAGGAAACCAAAAGATAAAGAAAAAGAAAAAAAAGGAAGATTTCAACATTACATACAATAACAACACATAGTTATAGTAAAAAAGAGGACAAAAAGGAAGATGTTTAAATCACAGTTTTATATACTCACAACATGCAACATTTTTTTTTTTATTGTAAAAAAGTAGCATACATGCAAGCCATTTGACATTTATGCCACTGGCCACGACAGTCACTGGTACAGAGGCATAAAGAAAAAATACTTTTGCAACTTAACTGTGTTTAATATGCATTTAACTCCAGCTCAAGTCACAATAGTGCTAAGGCACAGATAAAATGAGAGCGATGGCTGGGAAAGAAATCATGTGACACCACCACAGGTACAAAACCATTTTTACTGCTGAGAGAGATGCATAGAGTCAAAACCTGTTTATAGCAATGCCAGAGAAGGAAGGTTTAGATTTTTTCACATTGCTGCCAAAACTGCTCATTTAGCCTTTTCAGCAAAATGGAGAAAGATGTTCTCAACACTGAGCTGCAGAAAACTAAAATTAAGCTCACAAGTGCAAGTCAAGTAAGCTCATTATACTGCACAACACAAGGGCTCACAGAGAAGAATCAGTGGCCTTTGTCTGTAACTGCATGAGCAAATATGTCTCTAAAAAAATACCACATGGAGTGAGAGAGCATGTACACTTCTTTTTTTGAAAGTTCTCTTTGTGTAATAATGGTGAGTTAAGACAGAGGAAAATAATTGATCATATTACTTACCTTGAAGGATCCACAATTCTATAAATCACTCCTGAAGGCGATCTGGCACTCGGTATTCCAGTGGACATGAAGTAAAGCTCACCTGATACAAAGAAAATTACAAAGAGGACATTATAACAAGGAACATATTTCAAAATAATGGTAGCTAGGTTTGTGCTGTACAGGTTTTTTGCATTACCAGCTTCATCTTCGGCAAAGGAAATTATGTACTGGTCGTAGTTGTTAATAAGTCCTGGAAAGGCACAGGTTAGGCCCTTCCCCATACAAATCTCATTGAATCTCCATTGCCCTGTGTTTGTGTCCTCCAGTAGACTCATTAAACGCCTGGAAAAGTATCAAATCAGTCATCTTAAATGTGTAGTGCACTATTAATTTTAAGAGGGATTTTGTGGGAACCTTTATGCTATAACAATTTGTATTTTGTACTTTGACCCTGGTTTGTGCTCCTCTATATTTCCAAAACTACTTAAAACAACCTGAGACAACACACATGAAGTTGAAGAAGAAGTTTAGGGCATGTCTGTGTAGATTTTGAGTCATTCAGGTCATAGTAATCCAAAGGGCTGAATTGTGGACAACTGGGCTTCTTTTCTGATTGAAAACATTTTGGCTTTCATCTAAAAGTCTTCTCCAGTTCTGAAGGATTAGTGAGGAGTTGCAGGATTTTGAAGTTTCCTCTGGTCAAGACTTAGCAGTCCACCTACATTTTAAAGACAAGGGACACTCTTTTGGGGACAGCAATGTTCACATCCTAGACAAAGAAGGCAGATGGTTTGAAAGAGGAGTCAAGGAAGCCATTTACATGAAACTAGAAAGACCCTCACTGAACAGAGGTGAGAGTTTTAGACACCACTTATTATCCACTTACAATGCAGTTCTTAAATCCATTCCCAGGAAGCTGAATGGCTATTCGCACTTCTGCTCAAGTGACCAGGCAAGTGCTCCACAGACCAGGCAGAAGGGTAAACAGCTCTAAGGTGACACTTTAAGTCCCTCACTCAGAATCAAACTCAAGCCCAACTTATTTGTTCACTAGAAACCCCTATCTCAAACCAGCCATCAACCTCACCCTCTACAATACCCCTCTTAACTTGGCCCATGAGGCAACGTTTCTAGGCATCACATTTCAGCAAAACATGACATGGACCTTCCACATCAATAATCTGGTAAAAGAAGGAAACCAAAGACTCAACCATCTCAAAGTGCTAAGTGCACTCAAACATGGAGCATCACCTGAAGTCATTCTAAAGGTTTTTCAGTCATACAAAAGATCACTTTTCAAATACGAAGCACCAGCCTGGATCACAGCCTTCCAACACCAGTTCAACAAACCACAAACCATCTCAAACAAGGCAATAAAAATGGCCCACATATTTCCTCTGTACATCAGCACCCAGTATACTCAGTTTATCCAGACTTCCTAGCATCCAAAAGAAATGTCATTCTGTAACAGAAATACACCCACAGAGCCATCCACAACTCAGCAGTATCACAGCTAATCTAAGGACAATGGGCCACTAGACCACCTCTTGCCACAATCCTCTTGCCATTTTTCTTCAAAACAAGCCACTTTAATTATTCAAACTCCGCCATAGCAATAACCATAATTTTAATCTAATTCCAATATTATATTTATTTTAAGCATGTTTCTACTAATCATATACCAATTTTAATTAACCTGTTCATCTATCTATTTACTTAATTCCTCTAAAATTAAACTGATTTTTATGCAGATAAGAGGAAGAAAAATTGAGGAAAAAAGTGAGGGATGAGGGGACGAAGAAAAACGAAAAAAAATCCACAGTCTGGCTCCTTGGTGCCATTTGGCTCATCTCCCAACCCTTTAGAGCTCATCTAAGACCACAGATAGAAAAGGGTGGAAGCCCTGAGCTATCCTCTATGACCATGAACTAATCCTGACCTGCTCCTCCATAACTGAAGAAGCCTTTTGGATCTTGAAGAGTCATAAAAACAAGGCAACTGGACTAAGTTGAGTTTTTGGGAAAACAACTTAGTCCAGTTGCCTTGTTTTTATGACTCTTCAAGATAATCATGACCTGGGTGACTGAGAATCTACACAGACAAAGCCTTTTGGATGAGAGGCAAAATGTCTTCAGTCAACAAGTTAGTCTAGTTGCCTGTAATTTAACTTTTTTGAATTTTAGGGCATCTAAAAATTAAAATGCAGACTGCATGTGACTGAATATGCTTCTGCTCACCTTCTTTTTCCAAGGGTGTAGCAGAGCGTACTGTGGCCTTGAAACTCATTAAAAGCCCTCATTAAAAGCCAGTGTTTGGTTCGTCTATACTTGGTAACTGTAATTGTCAGACGCAACTCTACCATAAAACCTCTTATGATGGAAGCTACAAGTGGTTGGTAGAGAAAACGGCTAGTGGTATTTCTAGAAACCAAAAGTGTTTCATGTTTTTCTTTTAAGGTGCTTTACTAGAGAGCTGTTATCCCCCTGCATGAGTTGTATTTATGGGCAAGTATATGGAGTCCACATCACTTTTTTGGAATCATCCAAAAAATTAAAAACCAACACCAAACATAAAATTCTGAGGTTGCAGCTTTTTGCCAAGAAAATGGGCTGTTTACCAGATTAAACCTTACCCACTCATGAAGTCTCCAAATATGTACATGCCATTCAGGTTGGGGTATTCACAGCCTCGATACACAAAGCCACCGATCACTGATTTTCCAATCTTGTGAGGGTATGCATAAATAGGTAGGACATCATCTGTGAAGAAATCTTAGTCATTATGGGTAATACTGAATTTCTTTTTTAATTTCTGCTGAATTTAAGTATGTTTCAATGTGTAAGTCAAATTTTCAAAGTCGATGTGATTATGATGACTGAAGTTTAAATAACATCCATCCTGAATCTACATAGATTAGGTTAGGTGCCTGGGCAGAACCCAAAGGATAGCTGTTTACCCAGCTTTTGTCTGGCAAGAGATAATATCTGTGGCCATAACACCATGATGAAAGCACATTTTCTCCAAGAGCTAGAGCTTCTTGACTCATTCTTCAAATCTAAATGATCCTTCACAATCCTTCACACTTAACACAAGTTTCTGTTTGCATTTTCATTTTTTAACCTTGATTTTTAAAATGATCACTGGGAATCCTGAATGTATATTTGCTTTTCTATTTAGCCCCCGAACCAAAGTGTTAAATCTAGATTCATGCCCTAAAATATTAAACATATTTTTTATATGGCCCTTTCAGAGTATGAAAGTGACATCAAGACCCATGATATTATATTTTAACTAGTATACTAGTAAAAGAAATGTGTCGCATGGTTAAGGAGGTCATTACTGACAATCTGAAAAGTGAAAGATAGATTGTAAATGTTTTATGTACTTATTAGAAGGAGGCAATACAACCCAATTTTATTTTCTGATTTTAGTAAATAGTATGGAAAACAAGCATAGCAATCACACCAAAGCATCATGATGACAGTGATTTACAGGAGAGAGATAAGGTAAGGAGAGTAAACTTGGAAGAGCAAGGCACTTCTAACTTGCAAAGTACATTCAAAGTGACTATTATTACAATTTTATGAACAATGTCAACAATGCAATGCAGTAAACAAAGTAAATTTAGGCAAGTAAATCATTTAGTATGTTATGATCCCTGGCCATATATCTTTTTACTTTTTGACAACAGAATAATTTACGTTCTCCTTACAAGATGATCTAAGTTTCCTCTGGTAGATGCTGTTGCATTTGTTATTATGAGTTCATGTCATTTAGTTTATGGCATGGGTAAAAAGTTTGGTTGCCATTCCCACCAAGGGCCAAGAGCCTGCAGCTTTTCTTTTTAACAAAGCATCACAGAGGCTGGTTAAAAATGACTTCATGCAGATGGTGTAGAAAGCTGCCACAGTGTTAATGTGTGTGAAAAACTTCATAGCCTGGGCTGTCATCACACAAACACAACTAGAGTTCAATGCCTGCTCAAATTAAACAAGAGTGAATGACTGTAATACCAGACCATACCTACCTAGCGAGCTGTTGGCACACAGCTTTTTATCATAGCAAGAGAATCCCTCTTTGGCTCTCCAGCCGTAGTTCCGACCTTTGTCAATGATGTCAATTTCTTCAAACTTGTTCTGGCCCACATCACCACAAAAGATGCGTCCTTTGCCCTCTTTGGTCTTAGGGTCACCCCTGTCCACAGAGCACCTCCACATATTGCGAACACCGTAAGCATAAATCTCAGGTCGTGCACCATGCTCATGTATGAAAGGGTTGTCTGGAGGAATTCTGTACAATGGGCCTCTCTCATTGTCATCCACATCAATGCGGAGAACTTTACCCAATAATGTTGACCTAAAGTAGTTATAGAGGGAGCCATTTTTTTATTACAGAAACATGGAATTGATCATTATAAACCAAATTTAACTTTATGCTTTATAATTAAAAGATCAATCTAACAGTTGACCTATACAAGCTTCTTTGCTACATTTTCTAATTTTGGGTGCATCCTTTGTTACTTAATATCCCACATGTGTGATTCACATATATATTTGATATGGAGAGGACCTCTTACTTGTTCTGAGCATTGCCATATTTTCCAAATGGGTCTCCTGCCATTCCACCATCTCCTGTGAAAATGTACATGTAGCCATCATCTGCAAATAGAAGTTGCCCTCCATTGTGGTTTGATGCTGGTTCATCAATCTCCAGAATAATGCTACAAGAAAAATGAATGAAACAAGAAAATTACCTAGGATGATTCCATATCTGCGAGCTTGTTTACCTGCATGGAGATTCTGAAAATTATCAGATGACTAAAAATCCATTGCTGTTCGCTAACCTGAATGTCCTGTCCATACCTACCGCTCAGAGGCATGATCCACCATGTTCATGTCGTTGGCTGACGCATGAAACTCACTGATTCTGATCCTCTCATCAAAACCCACCTCCACTGAGTAATACACATACAACTTCCTGTTGTACTTGTACTTGGGGTGGAAGGTGAATCCCAGAAATCCTCTTTCATCACCTTCCCATGATGATGTTAACACTGCCTTTGTAATGTTCAGAAATGGTCTCTCCAATTTGGACTGATCAGGAAGGTATGTCCACACCAAGCCTACTTGTTCTGCCACAAAAAAACGATGTGTGCCGTCATTTGCATGCATCATGGCTATGGGGTTCTGCAGCCCATTCGCTACCTCTTCCAAACACAGCTGGAGACAGCCATCTACGTCTGACTTAACCTGGCCCAAGTCCTGGGTGAGCTTCTGGCTGCTGAGGAGATGTGGGTAGCAGTAATCCATGTCCACCAGCTCCAGGTACTGACAGAGATGAGTCTGGTCTTCTTTGACTTTTGCTATGTGTGGGTCATCAGACAGGAAAGGGATGGTAGAACTACACTTTTTCCAAAACTGAGAGCAGTAATCTGAACAGAGGCCAGGGATGGTCCTGATTGGGGTGCTTGGGTCCTCAGCATCAAAGAGGTGAGCTGCATAGGGAGAGCATGACTGGACAAATGAAAAAGAGTAGTGAAGAGGAAAAGAAAGACAATGCAGAGGACAATTGAGTGTTATGTGTAGTATAAAGACATTTCCTTAAATCTGTTTAAGCTGATTTTTAGGCAACAAGATGGCAAAGACAGCTGAGACAATATTGTATGCCAGTGCTAACTTACTAGGCCTATAATCTCTTACTGAGCCTATAATATCGTAAAATACATCTTATTCATTTAAGTCCAAAGTCAAATTAATCTTAGCTCTTAACTAGTTTCTCAAGAGTTGATGATAGTTGTGAAAGCGAACTACGACTCTAAAACTGTAGAAGGAATCTGCAGAGTCTAGTGATACTTTCTGGACCAACACCTTTCATATCAGTCAGTCATTTGATCAGTGGGCATATTATGATTATAATCATAATATAATATAATTAACAGAAGAAAATCTTAGCAACACCACAGTAAGGGACTGTGTAGTCAATAGTTGTTTTTTCATAAATGCACAAAGGGCACACAAGGAGCATGATCAAACTGGAAAAAAAAAGGTTAAAGAGATGTGAGGATCAGTTCTCCGTAGTGACTACTTTGTCTGTGTCAAAATGAAGAACAAGTAAAAGTTACATAAATAATTCTTTGTCTCTTTTAAAACGTAAACTGCAATGCAAAACCCAATGTAGGGAGGAGGGAAGCCTGTGTTAAGTCTGTTTGGAGATCAGAGGATGCCTGAAACCCACACTAATGTTTAACATTGGTTAAGGACGAATGACCTTTTACCTTAATTTAGCTTATCAGTGTACTTGGTGTAAACTTCGGTGTTTTGCAGTTCCCTCAGAAACTGACGCCATTAGAACAGCCAAGCGACCTTTGTTTATGCATGCCTACCTGGCAAAGAAGCTCCAGGACAAACCCAGCACAACTGCCATATCCATAGGAATCAAAATTATCCATAATTTCATAAAACTTCGTCATTAGCTCCTGGTCTTTCTGGTAATCACAGCAGCCAAACTCTTTGTACATTACGCAAAACTCAAGCTCTCTCAGCGGTCGGAAAGGCGGCTTAAAGTCCAAACACTGCGGGTGTAACATTACAGGTGTGACATGTAATGCCAAAATATACAAGATGCCCAACGGCGAGAGCCACAGTCGATTTGGGACTTTACTAAAGCACCGCTGCATGTTGGCGAGCGATGAAGATCGTACAAGAGAAACGTAAGTGGTGCAGAAGCAGCTTCCTGTCTGCACTTTACTCGAGTCCAGTCATTTGCTTTATATCGCCCTGTGACGTCGTGACCAGCCATCGGCAGGCTGATAGAGCGTCATTCTGAACAGCCATGTCAATCGAAATGACAACACCAGATTCAATGACTATGGACCCTTGCCCTTTAGTTGTCTGCATTGGGTTTATCCCTCGCGCATGTGCAGTCCTGAAGAAGATATTATTCCTTCCACTGTACCACACAGTGGCCCCTCTCAGGTTCGCCTGTACAGTATAAACGCCGTCAGGACCTGAGCTCTGCTCCCACTGTTTATCAAACAGGAAGTCTTCTGGAGAAGAAAGTTTTTTTTTCCAGATGCTCTTTTAAGACATTTTTGCTTGTTCATTTCCTTCCTCTACAATTTTTCCGTTGTATCATAAAATTGTCATCCTTGAGTTACTGGTTTTTGCATTGAGTTGATTAATTTTCTGCCAGGAGTTTTTGGGGTTAGGATCATTATTTAAGTCTGTGCAAAACTTGTTCTATGTTCTTTCCTGTTCCATTCTGATAGCTTTCCAAATTTGTGTTTGCCTTTGATTGGCTCTTAGTTTAATCTCCAGAGTTCTTGTTTTCACAAACTGTCTTCTTAGTTTTCTTTTGGTTTTAAAAAGATGAAGTAATGAGGAGGGGAGATTTTTTTGGGCCTTTCAAGACTCATTGAACTTACCTTAGCTGTCAAGAGTATCTTTCCCAGCATTAGGTGTCTTCATTCAATTGCAGGGTTCTGGGTCACATGGAGAAAGTTCAACACTCTGACTGGCAGTGGAAGCTTTAATTTCTTGCCAATCTTTTTGTTTTGTAGTCATACATTATTGGTCTTTTTTCTAAAGTGAATGTTTGAATTGAGTCAGGTGATTATAGGTAGGTGATCGCTGCCAAGGTCACCACAGACAGAGAATGTGGCAGCTTTTCCAGCCAGTTCAAGGGGTGCAGAAGCAAAGATCTAGATTGTCCACTGAGTTATGTGTATTACAACAATGTGTTTGCTCATTAATGTTAAGAAGAACTAAATCAGTCTGCTCAACAATGGCATTTAGCTCATTTTCAGACTGGTTTGTGCTTCTGTTAGATATTAAAGATGGATGTTTAGCATTAAATTCTCTTATTATGATTATTTTCTCCTCCTGATGAAGGATTTCTTGGAAAAGGTGGGATTAAGGAGTTACATCTGGGGGACAGTAGACTGACAGATTTATTTTTGCGGCTATAAATTCATTGTTTTGGACATGATGTGAGTTTTCTGTAAGGATTCTTTCATTGTTTTAATGAAACTTTTTTGGGAGTAAAGCTGCTCCTCCTTCTTTTCTCTGAATTCCTTCTGATCTGGGAATGTCATAACATAGTTAACAAAAATTTATGTGTGAGGTGAGGAATGTCTCATCTATAGAAGCTACATGGACATTCTTTCCTGAAGTTCCTCTTTGATTCAGATTCAGATTCAGATTCAGAATACTTTATTAGTCCCAGGGGGCAATTAACTTTACAGTCAGTCCTGTCCATAGCAACAACAAAACTAATAGAAGAACAAAAAAAAACAAACAAACACTACAACATTTAACATCTCCATCATTTTATCATTCATTTACAGTTTATTGAGCATTTAGCAGCCTTATTGCAGATGGGACAAAGGAGTTTGTGTAACAGTTTGTTTTCTGCACCAGCACATAAAGCCGCAGACTTGCGGGCATAGCTACAAACCTGTTTTTTTTTTTTTAATCAAGCAGTTATTGGACAGGATCGACCCTCATGCACCTTTACCGGCCTCTGGCCAATTAAAAAAAGGGAAACCGGAAGACTGTGGAAAAACAAAGTGACTGTACAAACTCATTGCCAAGCACATGATCAGGGTGGGACAATATTCTGTTTGCTTTCTGGACCACCTGTTCTTTCCAGAGAGAGCAGAGGTCCTTTAGCTGGACACCAGTATTTTTTGAGCACACTCTGGTGATGTCATTCAGACACTTCTTATCCTTCATGGCTAGACCACCAAACCAGCAAATAAAAGAAAGGGTTAAAAGACTCTCAATAAAAGCTTGATAAAAGGTACATAAAATATTTCTGCTGATACTAAGAGAGTTAAGTTTCCTCAGCAGATGGATTCCTTGGTTTGCTTGCTTTACAATACTGTCCATGTTTTCACTGAATTGCAGTTGCAAGTCAAACACAGTGCCCAAGTACTTGTATGTTTGTACTACTTGTACCTCTTCACCACGGATATTGCTCAGTTTGGGGTCAACACTGGATTTTCTGACATCTGTGATGATTTCTTTAGTTTTAGACAGATTTAAGTCAAGAAAGCTATCATCACGCCACCTGACAAATTCAGGGAGGGCACAACCATGATTTGATTGGTGGCCCTGAAGGAGAGACAGAAGGACTGTGTCGTCTGAAAACTTGACGAGGTAGCTGTTTTCCTGAGAGGATCTGCAGCTGTCTGTGCAAAGGATAAAACGCAGGGGAGAAAGGACACAGCCCTGGGGGGAACCTGTGTTTGAAAGTCTGAGAGAGGACGTGTCCATTCACAAAAACCTGCTGCAGTCCGTTAAAAAGTTTAAAATTAGCAATAAAATCTGATCAGGTAGCATAAAATGAGAGGCTAGCCTTTGGGGATGGGAATTATGATTGATTTTTTTCATACATTAGGTATCTGACCACTGTATGCACACATTTGAAAAAGGGTTGAGAAGATTTCCCCAAGCTGGTCAGCACAAAGTAACAGTGTGCGTACGCATATGATGTCTGGGCCAGCAGCCTTCCCTATTTTTGTTTTTTTAAACAGGGCAATTACTTGTTCCTGAGATATTTTAATGTCATTTGGGTGGGTCAATGGGTGTCAGTGACTTTCTCAACTTGGGGACATCATCTGACAGGGGGCTTTCAAATCTGGAAGAGAACAGGTTAAAAGCATCTGGCAAGTCAGCATCGTCCACACCTGTTATCCTGGTAGGTTGTATTATTGGTGTGCTGGTTAATAGCTGCCATAGATTTTATTCCTTGCCAGGCTGCCCTTAGGTTTTCTTTGTGTTGATAATACTTTTTAATTCTTCAGTTACCCATGGCTTGTTGTAAGGATAAATAAAAACCTTGTTTGTCAGATAACTGTCTCAATACATAAAAGTATGTAAGCAGACACTGTATCAGTCAATTCATTAATGTCATCACCACAAGCATCTGATGAAGAAATGTATTGAAATTAAGTGATGTCTAGGATCTTCCACCCCCTACTGGTGTGAATCTTTGATCTTGATGTAACAAATGACATCTTTAGTACATCAACTATCCATCGGTTCATGCCAGCTGTGTTACTTCCCTTTTGCTGACACCTCCCAATTTGACCCCTTGATCCTGTCACCCTGTATGTCTGAACGCAAATGCCCCATCCTGTCTTTTGTGTCTTGTTGATTCTCTTAACCTGATTAAGTATATGCCCCTTCCTGCATCTGTTCCTTGTTTTGTTATTCCCTTTTGTTATCCCCTTTGTTCAGCATTACCTTTTTCTCTATATATAAACACTTGTAAGTCATTTGCTCGGGGTCAGCTCACAGACACAGACCCGCTCTCTGTCAGTCAGTTCACCAGCTTGCTGGCATACTTTAATAAAACTCACACCATCACAGCAAACCCTAAACTGGACTATGACTATTTTTTTCAATAAAAAACATTGCCAGTCTGTACATTCCAAGCATCCGTAGAGGGAGGATATACTGTTGTCCGACCAGATTTTTACAGTTTTTTTCTCCCGATCCAGATGCCTGAAGGCGGGTGTATACACAGGCATTAAATACACACTGCTGTGGTAAGAAGCACAAAGAGATGGCATGGGCATAAATCTGTATGCTCCCTTTACTGATCCATAGCAAAGATTTATGACAATGTTCTTCTGTGTTGTAGCACAGGTTACATACTGCTCATAGGCACGCCCGCCGACAGGGGGGGACAAACGGGTCTGTTGTCCCGGGCCCTCCTTAGCAAAAAGTAGTTTATTCAAGTGTACTACGAGTATACTTATTTTATACTAAAACTGAGGCAGTATACTTGAA
>JAPZDV010000007.1:23860812-23884322 GCA_029814665.1 Acanthurus lineatus
ATAATACTAGTAACAATACCGATAATGATAATGCTAGCAATAATAATAGTAATAATAAAAATAACAATTGCTTACTCAAAATCAAAATTTAACCTATTTCCTACTCAGTACAATGTCGATGGTGGCCACTGTAGAGCCTCCCAAGTGGAAAGAAGTTCAAACAGAGGTGCACTGTGTATTATCAGTTTCAGATTAAAAGTGAATAAAACATGGTAGTGACACAGTGACTACCCTCTCCATAGTATTATATTACACAGTGACCAACTGCTCCATAGTATAATATTACATGTCTTTTACATCTTGTTTCTATTTAGAAGAGCTGATTTATAGGAGGTCAAAGTCCACAGGAGTTTATTTGTATTGTTTTCCTTGAAAAACACTCATATATGTACACATGTATACAATTTAGGCATGACTAATGTGCCCAAGACCAACCCACCTGCTCACTTATTTGCTTACATCATTTTCTTCTAGTTCTGCTTACTTGAGTAATTATTTACCCTTCCCAGTTTATTCTGTCCTGTTCATAGACAGAAATGACTGGTGTTGCTTTGTGTTGGTTTTGCACTCATCATTTATCTATTAATGTATTTTTGTTCACTTTTAAATTATGTGTTTCCTCTCAGGCTCATTAACTCCTCCTCTCATTTATGGTTGTGTTTTGCTAAATCATACCACTAGTGCCACTGATGAGACAGCATCTCTGGGTCAGCCATGACCTCTGTGAGGGGCTGTAGTAATCTGGAGGGTTGGTGTGAGGGGGTTAAGCAGCAGAGTAACCCAATTCAACTGGATGACCAGTAGACCTTACCCAGCTGACCCCTGCCTGAGTCATGGTGCTCAGAGGTGCCAGCTTCAGTGCTGTAATTCCCTTTATTTTGATGTTTTTTTCATTTATTTATGTTTGTTGAGTTTTTTACAGAGATTTGAGGAGTAATTTTTTTTATCACTTAGTTTTCCTTTCTCCTGTGTTCCTTCAGTCACACACACACACTCATACCATATACTGTATATTATTTTGGCTACTTTCCCCTCATCCTCACCCTGGGAAACAATGTCGGACTGTGCATCTTTGTTCTTGTCCTTAAATACTTCTCCATACTTGGTCCACACTCCTCAATGGATAACTCAAAGGCATGCAACACACTTATGCCAATTAGTAACTTGAAATGATAATAAATGCCCCTTTGTGAAAAAAGCTAAGGCCACATGGAATGTGCTGGAGTCTGATATATTTGCCTACGCTGAAGACAGAATGTTGTTTACATGAGGTTTATCACGTCTGCCCTTTCACCACCATTAATACCTTCCTTTCTGTAGATGATCTCTAGTTAATGCCACTTCTGCTCCATTGTCTTAAAGGTTTTTCCTTTTGGCTGTTCTGGCTGAAACTGTGTGCATCTGTAAGAATCAGTTTGCTTGCGATTTCTAGACTGTCTTGATGATCGGTGTCGTTTTAATGCCCCTGCACAGTTTATGTTCTCAATTTCTTTTTTCACTTGAGCAAGGAGTGAAGTAAAACCACCACCACTGATGAAACCTCCTGGTGTCATATTGGCAAAACTACTGGGGTACTGCTTAACAATGTTTTGGCAGATGATGAGACATTCAGCGTGTGGGGTTGGTCTCATACTTTCTTATTTCATCCACAAGGATTTGTATAATCCGTCGTCGCTTGTCAGTAGCAGGTCTCTTGTTGTTGGCAGTGGCTGACTGCAATTTCTCTGGCATTTTATCCCATGGAATTTCAAAGGTTTCTTGCCATGTACTGAATGTGCTGGCTGATTGGTTTACCCTGAGGAAAGTACATGGTGATGATGGGGGGTGAAAAGGTGAATGATGAAGAGGAACAAGGCAATGGACTGGAGAGTGAAGACAGGCTTGTATGTGTTGGGTCATCTTTGGTCAAAATTTGGAGATCAAGTGTGACTGTAGTAGATTCCGTAACACATGAAAATAAAATAATTAGATTGCTTGCAACAAGCATGCTCACCAGGTAAAGTTAATGTCAAGCAGTAACACATAAATGCAAATTCAGCACATAATGATGTAACAAGGTTATGCTGACTTTGACGAGTTTGCACTTACTTAGTTAAGTTGACCACACAAGCAGAATGGAATACATTGGTGTTTGTAGGAGAGCCAATATGTTGTGGGTGAACTGAAGCTCAAATCTGTCTCAAGTTAACTGAAGAAGAAAAAATACCAAAAAATTCAGCAGTGACTTGCTGTTAGTGGTTTGCTGCTCACATGCATCAACATTTACAGTATTCAACTGTATTTACAAAAATTGTTACATTATTGCCCAGATTTTCCTGTTTCTTATCAGCAATTTGTCTTCTTATTGGATGGTTGATGGTTTGATCCCCGGCTCTTCCATTCGTCATGTCAGTCAATTCCTTTAATCCAATCAAAACCTACACTGATTTGGAATTCCAAATCCACTGTTTATATGGATGCTAAACAAAGTGATTACATCATGACGTGCACATACATGCACCAAGCTTTAAATCTGAAATAAACCATTTTGATAAGGTCAAAGATTTCTGCTATTATTTTTCGAAAATAGCAGAAGAAGAAGTTGTAATTTGCCTGTGTTGTAAACAAACACCACTGCATGTTAACAGATATTCCTCCTCACCTTGTCTACTTGTTTCACTACAGACATTTAATTTTCATTCTCTCTCGTGTCACTGACTTTAGTGTCTGTATATGTACTTTTTCCCCCCAAAATGTTTGCTGCTTGCCTGCCACAAAGGTGGAAATGCACCATGTTGATGTAGGGCAGACATGCATGGTAAGGAAAATTTTACCCCAACTAGGAAGATACAATCAGAATGAGTATGTACATGGACACTGTTCAGAACAAGGATCGACACTGTTCAGAATTAGGATTGGCATAAACCAACCCACTAGTTTGAAATGGAATTTCTTTCCAAATGGGCTGTATCGGATCAGAATCTTCCGATAGACGTGTTTACATAAGTGTGTCTGTCTCAGATGATCAGGTAGAACTTTGTATCAGTGAACTGTGTTCTACATTAAAAAACATTTTATTTAACTTTTTGTAAAAGTTCACTGCAACACTCAACTTTAAAGTCAATATTTTTGTAAGAGTGTCAAGTCTAACATGATTCTGTCATGATTCTGTTTCAAAATATTGCATGAAGTAGTACTCTAAGTTATTTTGGTAATATTCTGCAGAGCTGTATGTATGCATCTAATATCATTTAACCCTTTTCATTTTATTTATAGGTTTAATGCATGTCCATAATAAACTGGTGGACCCCGTACTCAGCATTAAAGACCAATAAAACAGAAACGACCAAGGAGGAGGACTGAAGATGTCGAGATGGTCAGAGATCTCTGTATCCCACGTAAACAGACAGCCTTATTAGTCTGGTCATGGCCCGTACATATTACTTATTAAAAGACTTGAACTGCCTTTGAATGAGTTTCAGATTGAAGGGCATTTTCTTACTCGAAAGTTCTTTGTTTAGCACTTTTTATTTTAAACATATTGCCGGATAACAGTTTTTTGTATCACTGCTAGGTGGTCTAGGTTAGGGTGACTGAACCTGAATTCTCCCTATTCTCGGTTGAATGAAATAGTGTTGTATATTTTTAATAACTTTTCTTTAGGCTGGCTTTGTTTTGTTTTTTGTTTTGTTTTTATCCATGATTTGTCCCCCAACAAATGATAAGTGATTGGTCAGAGAAAACAAATACAGCAGGTTTTGGTATTTTTTAATAATAATTGAGCTTGGAACCAAGGGAATTTCTTTACACACATAAACATAGTAAAAAGTCACCTCTGACTTTGTTCAAACGTTTACACCAATGTAGTTTTTGCATTTAGGTATCCAAGGAAGGTGAACTATGTGTTTATTTCAGCAGTCCATCCCTGCTTCTTCACTGACAGTGAGGGTAGCAGCTGCCAAGCACATCCACAGTACACTTCAGGACACTACTTGAATTTTAAACACAACACATTGTTTAATGTTACAAATGAATCTAATCCCAAGGTCAATTTAATTTTTCTTCATCTGGCTTTTACTGTAGTGTCTTTAGTTAATGTTGTCATCAGGTGTCATCATCTCTCCAGTGGATGCTGAGTGGTCCTGGTGTTTACAGACCACTGCCAGCTCCACTGCAACAGTAGTACAGTAGTATACAACAAAGTGTAAACAAAGTTTTTACCTCAGTGAAAAAACAATTACTGTCAAAGTGTCTGCAAGATGCAGTAGCTTCTATACTCATGATGCATCTATTCAACACTTCATTTTTATATTCAATATCCTTTTGCAGCCTTTTACTTTATATTGTAATATAATTTGATTTCAACATTCCTTAGCTTTCTCTTATTCTATTGTAACTGCTATGTTTGCTAGGATGCTACAGCTAAGACCTGTAATCAGTTTTGGTACATATACAGTTGTTTTTAAGTCTTTATTTTGTAATGACAATAAACCAACTTTGCTAAGAATCTTTTGTTTTATTCTTACCTTTGTTAAATATGTACTTAAAGATTAATGGGATAGTAATGTCCTTTCTATGCTTCTTTCTTGTGATGCACTTCTGTTGTTCTCCACAGTGGGACAGTCATTGTTAAGATTTAAAACCAGTGGCAACTATGTACACAGAGATTAAAAGTTATAAGTAAACCTTGTACCAGGGTTTATTTGGTTTGGTTTTATTCACCAGTACATTTAATTATTTTGTGATCAATCTCAATAAGTAATCTCTTTAAAACTATAAACAGATAAAGAAATAAAAAAGTAAAAAATTTTCCTTATGTTTTTAAATTCATGACATCCTTTTAATAATGCAGACACATCATGAAAAAAAGGTATACAGAGATAAGGTATAGCAACGTAAAAATATAAATTTGCAGCTTTTACTGCTCTTTTAAAAAAAAAAGAGGGAAAAATTATTTTTCCACTGTGTGACCAGAGTATTAAGATACAAATGTGTCAGGAAACAATAACCACGAGTAAGTGATAACTGATAATTAAAAGAAAGTTTCTATAAGTAATGTAATAGAAATTTTTTGCTCTGAGGGAATTAAACCAAGTGTGTTGTGTTTGCAAACATCAGCAATGGCAACAAGAAATGCTGAGGCCAAACAAATAATCATTGAAGTGCAGAGATTGCAGTATAGTTGAATAGAAGGACTAACTTACAATACACATATTACAGTTGTTTTAAAATCTGTCCAAGTGCTTTGGGCAGCTCTTTCAGTGACAGGTGGTACCACTCACAAGTGCTGTCAGACACTTCAATCAATAATGACTTGAGTTCCATGTAAGGGGCGGGAGCTGTTGTCTGTGATGGCTGGGGGCTTGTGCATCATCCTTTTAATAGGGCTTCTTCACATGAATTTGATTGCAAGAATAATGTGGGGAAATATGGACCAGTTATTTTTATCAACCTAAGCACTCTCAAGGTGTGTTCAGCCAAAAAAACTTAATTAAAAAAAAGAAACAGTTAATGAGTTAGTATGTAGGTTCTGATATTAATGAAAGCTTTCCTGACGGACTCTGGAAAGTGCATAAAATTAATGGTTAAGATATGAACTCAGAAACTGATGATTGACTTATACATTCTTGCGTAATCAGCACTGAGGGCATCATGCATGCCACTGATAAAATACCTATCATAGCACAGTTTGTTTACAAGTTGTATTATGGGGCTTTATTCACCAAAAACTTTGAGCCTGCACAATAGCATGCAGAATGAAATAACTGTGGCTTCACTGTGGCTTCACTGTCCAGAAGAATCACTAGGGCATATGCTCTATTTAAAGGCAGTGGGATCCAGTGGTATACAGCTTGTGCTTGAAAAAAGCAGTGGGCATGACATGCTGACCTCACCTCCCACACACATAACATTCTGCTTCTCTTAATAAGATGATATCTCAGAATGTCAGACTAGTCCATTAATACAAAAAAGAAGTAGTGCTGTATGATCAGTGCCGTCAGAGTTTTAATATGGCATGAATCCGAAGAACATCACACAAAAACCGTAAGTCTCAGTGCCATGGTTTGGCTTAAGTGCAGACTGACTTTTATTGAGAAACAAAGGCATTTAGCCATTAGCACACTGAGTGGCTCTCTAGGTTTCTTTTCCACACAGTTGATTTTCTTTTAAATAAAACCTTGCTCTTCATAATATGTAATACGTTTTACTTTTTTAAATAGCATTAATGTGTGCTGGGTAACATCTGCACACACACACAGACCATAGGGAGGTTTCATTTACTGTTACCTCACACATCTGCTGCAATTACAGCCACCAGATAGTATCAGTGTAACGTCACACCATGTTTGGTTAGATTGCAGCTGACTCTATTGAGTTATGGATGTAATGGAAGCAGGTTATCACTAGTTCTGTGTCATAGCTTTTTGAGATTAAATAAAATGATGTGATGGTTACTCTCAGCAAAATCTTGAAAATAAAACATAAACAATTACACACACAAAAAAATGTTGCATTCATCATGTCTTAAGTCTTTGTTGTCCTCTGGACTTACAAAGTCTTTTCTTCATATCTGAGAACATTTTTAGTGGACACAATGCTTCCTGTACATAGACAGCACACTGCCCAGCGTTATGCTGCCTGGTTGAATCAGGTTCAGGAATTTGCTGTGGCTCACAGTGGAAGTCTGACACAGTAAACAGTGCTGCATTTGCATTTCAGCACCTCTAAAATACAAGCTGCTGATTAAATATGACATATATAAATACTGAGTAATTACTTTATTATGATGCAGTGAGGCCTGATTAAACAGGCAGCAGGATGAGAGCAGCCCATAGTCCTCTGTGTTTTAATTTCTTTTCTGATTGGATGATCAGATCTGTTGCTCTTGATTATCTGATTTGAATATGAGATAATCAAATACAGCTTCTTTGATGGTGATCTGAATGGAAATACATTTTTTGTTTTATGGAACAAGACTGCTTAATTTAAGCTAGAAATGATTTTTTTTCTGATACACTATGTTGGAAATGTACTAACACAGTGCAAGGCAGTGTCACAGACACAAATCTTTGATGGATGTTAATATAAACAAAAGCCAATCCTTCCCTATATTTTTGAAACAGGATTCAAATCTTTACCTAAAAGAAACTGACTGACAGGTTTGTACAATGGCTACAAAAGATAACTAAATTCTTTAAAAAGGGCATACCAGCAGTTTGGTTTTGCACTCTCTCACTTGAAGGCACCATAGATGTGCATAATAAAAACATTAGGTGGATCCAAAGAAAACCTTGAGTGATTGCACTAAACTTGATCCATCTGAAAAGTTTTTTGTGTCTGTGTAACAGAATTCAATTTGCACATTGCAGCTTTGTATTTACAGGACGCGTCCTGAATTTGTCTACTCTTTCATAGTTTGAAAGCACAACATTTTATGGAGTGAAGTACAACTTTTTTATGTACTTCAAAACAAGCACAGATATTTGGAGATGTTTTTGACAGAGTGTTTAATAAGGATATGTTTGTTAAATGATGCTCTTTCGATAAATGAGGTCTAAGAATACAAATTTTCATCCCATTTTTTTCCAGTAATCTCTGGATCACCTAATCTCTACAGTACAACACAGCTGGCCAGTGTAAAATGACATTTGACTAACAATTACAATAACATCCAGTTTATTTTTTCAGCACCACCATCAGATCAACAACACAAAGGCTGAAGCCCATTAGAGGCCATTAATTAGGCTAAGAAACTTAATTTTGTTTTAATTGTTTTTCATCACATAGAAAAGAAACCTCATAGAGGACAAGACAAATGTCCCATGGATCACTTTAGAAAAATCACTCACTACAAAGCCACATAAATCGGCAGATTGAAAAGAATTATGACGAAATTAATCTGCACACTTTAACTTGGCTCAGAAGTGCATAAGTGTATGCAGCTTGTTTACACATTTCACAGTTGTTATTTGATATAGATGGGTTAAAGGCATACACACATCGTCACCAGAGAGGTGTGGTTTTACACCATTGAGGACATTTGTGCTGATATCAAACATAAGTGGCAACCACTGAACTACATCATTAGAACTGAGCACTTGCTATTAGCAGGAGCCCTTAAACGCTTACTGGTAACCTCAAGAAGAGCAGTCTCAGAGCCACTGATACATTATGAAACCAGGTTGTAATCTCTGAGTAAGTTTTCTGAAATGTTGTTGTTTTCCAATGAAGTCAAAAGTTGTTTTGTCCAAAATTTTCTTCTAAAAATTTTTGAAAGTTAATTTGAAATTGGTCTATAGTTTTGGTGTAAGGAGGTATCCAGCCCAGGCTTTTATCAGCTATGGATTTTACACGAGAAGCTTTAAAGTAATTAGGGACACAGTCATTACGCAAGAAACATACAGGCAAATTGTGCCAGGACCACAAAATTTAGTTGGAGTATCTGTAGTATGTCACACAACAGATAGGTGATGATGCAATGCATCAGTTACTGTACTAGATACCAACCCTGTTGTGTATCTGTTCCATGCAAAGCTTTGGAAACCTTTGCAGAACCTTTTGTAAATATCCAAAATGTGAAGCTTACATGTCTATATCGAGACTGAGGGTCTCTGATGAGTAGAATATTGATGGGGTTTTAATCGTTAACTGACAAAATTTTCACACAATAAATATCCTGAGTTAGCTTTCACAGCAAAGAATGCTAATGCTGTGAACAGGATGCTGTTGAGGCTGGCACAGAATTCTGACAACTGTAACAATAGACTGGTAGAATGATAGCTTTACTGCCTATTGTGAAAATATTTAAAATTCTCTCCATCCATTTTGATAAAATTTACAGACAGATGTTTGTAGCTCCCTTGGAGGAAAGGAGGAAGGAGGAAAAGTGAACAATTTGGCAATTTTTCACCCCGCCATTCACCCAGACTGTATGTTTTTTTTTTTTTAAGAATGTCCAGAAATTGTTGTCTGCCTGTATCCATGTGAATTTAGCGTAAGAATAAATAAGGATAGATTTTAACAGCTTTTGCAGCCTCTAGAAGCCTAGGGGCCTTTAGATGAGGACTTTAAGAAGTCTGAGAACACGTTTCTATAATTTTCAGGAAACTGCTCACTTGATCGGACCGAGAAATAAAACTTAACCTGTGGACAGGGAGTCTCAGAGGTCTAGCATGCTGTAGAAATTGAGCTGTGGTAGCAGAAGGAGGTTGCGGGTGGAGAGTGGTGGTCAGATGAGTTTTATTGGCATGTCAGATACTGTCAGCATCTTCTGTGATCACTGGTGCAAGAGAAGGTTGCTCCATCCCATTTCAATTTATTCATCCTGCCAAAAACAGATTCTTTATGTACCGTGGGCACACACAAAGGCTTTGTTACAAAATACATTTGAGGATATTAACCAGAATACATAATGTTCCAGTGATATACCAGAAAACCCACTGTACCTAATACAGAGTAAAAACAGGCTCTTAAAGAAAAAATACTGTAAAGTAAGAGCATACTGCACTAAATTCAGTGTTAGGCTTGTTTGATATCTATATTTTCCTACCTTTATATCTTTCAAGCATTTGGTCATGGTAAATGGTAAATAATGGCATAAAATATTGTCACTGATGAAACAGCAATCCCCCTCCCCTGCCTGATTGTTGGGGTAAATGAAGATGGGTAAAAGTAGGAGAAGGGCGTTGCTTCAATGAAGTATACTAAAATCCCCTGAGATAGCTGGGTGTCTGTGATAATAAAAATGTCTAAATTATTATTATAAAATCATGACATAAAAAGGATTTGTTGTTGATAGATCTGATATTTAAAAAAAACCCCAAATTTACTGGGGTGTTCTTGTGAGTAAATGATGGCAGCTGTTGCAGAGGGACTTGAGTTAAGTTGTTTTGATTAGTTGGAGAGGGGTGTCATATTGAGCGTTTTACGGTTGGTCTATAGGAGGATGATAGTGGCTTCATAAGAAGGCTTACTAGTCCAGTTGGAAATGGTCCGTTTAGGGAACGTTGAAGGTGAGTGGGTTAGTGTCTGAAGACACTGTTGGGCGGGGCTAGTGAGGGCAGGAGTGATGTCATTGTTAATGGGGAGGAAGTTCATGTGAGGGGGTATGAGATGCATAAAATCAGTTATGTGGAGTTAATTGAACAGGATGTTGTATGTGAGCTTCTAGGATGCTGCTACCCCGTCCCGTTTCTCAAACTTGATGACTTCAGCTGATATGCAAGGTAATTTTCCTCTTCTCTAGAGGTAGTTGCCTCTGTACTTTCTCTTCTTCTTGCAATCTTATATAAACAGCAAAATCACCCTCTAATCTACGAAACAAGCGAAATCGCAACTCAAGAATCAAAACAGGTATTGCCTTATCTTTACATAGTGTTAACCCCAGTTCTTGTAGTTGCTCATTAAACTTTTCTCATTTGCTGTCTAAAATAATGAGTTTATTTTCTATGGTTATATATTTTACATAGTTCCTTGAGAGCTTCGTGATGATGTGCTACTAGGGAAATATATGTATATGTATATACAGTATATATATATATATATATATGTGTGTGTGTGTGTGTGTGTGCGTGTGTGTGTGTGTGTGTGTATTTTCATGTATAAGTATATGTATATGTATATAGTGGCGAGTCGAACCCCTGATGATGAGCTGATACAGAACAGGTGTGTAGATGGCCCAGGTGCAGGGAATCAGGAGCAGCGCTCAGCTCACACTGACAGAGACAGACAAGGAAATCAGACAACGCAAACATGGAACAGGAGGGGAGGGGAAAATAAAGGACAACAAGGAGAGAAACACTGCGGACCCTAACAGTCCACTCGAGCCAATGCTTAGTGGGACTCCTCTCTCTAACGCTCTGTCTCTGTCTGTTCTTTCTCCCTCTCCATCACTTCCTGTCTATCATTCTCCTGTGCCTCAGCTGGCATCTTCCTGCTACCATTACTGAAGAGGGATGTCATGGCAGTCTACGTTTAATGCTTGCACCATATGTGGACTTGGTTGGAGATGCTTCTGTGAGCAATGCAGAGAAGCCTTTGTATTGTCCCTGCATATGAGCTGCTGTGTCTGTGGCATTGTCACTGCACTGTTTGATGTCTATGTTCATCTTCTCAGGTGTCGCTTTCACAGGATCCACAAAGCACTGTCCTATCAATGATTGCAGTTAATGACTGCAATGAGTCTCTTACAGACAACATTGGTGACAATGCATAACCACTGCTTTGGATGATAAATCTTGCATTGTGTCCATTTGTAATGAGACCTTCCCTGCCTTTCTCAGTTCAACAGAAATTGTCTACTGAATCAATTTTGCTGTTGACTTAAATGACTTTATTATATGTTGTTCTGGACATCAGAATTACCAAAGACCCTCTTCCTTCACTTCCCATCTGCTTCTTTCTCTTCTCAGTACAATCACTAACATGCTCATGTTGGCAGAATTCATATTTGCTTAGCAACAAGATAAGATCAAGAAACTTTCAATGGTTGATGGCAATGTTTTTAGGGTATATGCAGCTTCTCCGTGGTGTTCTTTGTGGCTAAGCCACATTATTAATTAGTAATAATTTTGACTAGATCAATCACATGTTCCATGATCTGCCCCCTCCGTCTGACCTGGTCCTGTTGAACTGACATTTGCTTATCACTCAAAGGTTATAGATGTCTGCTCTCGCACTCAATCATACCCACTCTCTGATGGGTATGATTCCAGGCCTGCATGCCTCCTTTGACAAATGCACTGTCACTGGCTGAGGGTTTTGCAAATGCAAGACATACTGAGCAGAACAAGAAGTGAATCACTTCGTTGTATGTCAGCCATTTTAGTTTGTGCCATTTTTAAGTGGAAAATTCCTTGACTGAGCATGTGAAATATAATCAAATGGATTTTCTGTGCTATTGCTGTCCCTTTCTTTTGCCCTGTACTGGTCTCTGTGCTTGAGTCAAAACAACTGATCAAAGTGCTACAAGCTTTAGTCTCTAAAGTGACATCAGGTAGGGCTAACAAATTCCGATTTATATCAGACTATTTTAATTGTAACATATCAGGTGTCATACCCATAAGCTCTGCCTTCCAGAGTACATCAACCACTCTGCCACAATCAGGAAACACTGGATACCTAGGTCAGGCTGTCTCACCTGACATGGTTTAATCATGTTCCCCTCATAAAAACAACAGAGGATGACCTTAATTGGCAGGGGACTCTGCCCATATCACTTCTGGGAAGAGTGGCAACAGTAAAAATTATGGTCCTGCCAAAAATTAATTGTATTTTCTCAAATAATTCCAGCTCAACATTCCCTGGCTTGGTTTAAATCTTTAAACTCCAATTTCCAAATATCTACTGAAAACTCAACCCCTGCGTAGAAGTTTAAAAACTCTTCAAGAGGCTGAAGATAATAAAATGAAATAACAAATGACTAAGTGAAGAAAGAAATAAAAATAACAAACCCATGTTGCCTCATCACTTTCCTGGTCCTGACCCTGGCCTGCACTCACAGTGTTGAATCATGCGATGGGAGATGGGTTATGAGTGCACATCTCAGGTCGTTCAGGCCCTCAGGTGTGCAATACAGAAAGCAGAGAAAAGAGGAGAAGGAATAGAAATCCAAATATACAGGTAGGAGTTATGATCTGGGGCATGTGTAACTATTTATCATAGTGCAACCTCTTTTCTTTTTTTTAGTAATACATTATCACAACTAGGAAAGATATGATGTTAAACATGCCACTAGTACAAGTAGTAGTCTGCAGGCTGCAGCAGTTGTTTTTCCTACAGTTCAACCTTGTTCCTTATTACAGTAAATGTTTGTCTTAGTCATATAAAATGAAGCTTATTGGTACAGTGCCTACTTTATATGAAGTAGATATGACACAACAGACTCAATGCAGTGGTGTAACTGTAAATATGTACTGTATGTTTGAACAGAGCTACAAGTCAGGCAACAAGCAGCACCACCACCATATCCAGCACATCACCTACCTCCAGTGATACACAGCCTGAAGCAGGTGAGTTCTGTAATCATATGTTACAGCTGCAGTCATGCTACCGATGTCAATATGGCCAAATCCAGACACTTTTTTGGTATATATTAAGATGGTGCAGGATGACTCCAGAATAAAGCAAGCAAACAAAGTCCTGTCTGCTTTAGAATGTTACAGGGACAGCATTATAGTCTTGTCATCACAATGAAACTGTCAGGTTTAAAGATTTTTAAGAATAGTCAGATGAAATATGTTACTCCTCTTAAATTTATACAATCAGCTGACTATATGGCCAGGGTAACCGTTACTTAGCTTTAGTGATGTTTATTTTATTTTTATTTTTTCCCACCTGATTTCCCACCATGTGAGTGTAATAAAGATGTATAATTATTGCCAGGCACAACAAATTTAGCTAAAACTGTAAGTTGCAGAACTGCTGGATATTTATTCATGTTACAGCAGGGTAAATGGTTATAAAGGACTACTGTAATGTGATAACATGTATCTGTTAAAAACCGGCCAGTAAATAGAGAACTACAGGCAGCATCTTTGCTGCTCACCTATCCGTGCTTCGTGCCTGTGCACTGAGGCTGTCATTCAGACCATAATTAAGCCTCCTTCTCTCCTCTCTCTGCATCCCAACCAGTGATTGTGGATGATTAGGATTCCCTTTGGATGGGGGTGTGGACATCCCCTTGGCAGAGTATGGGAACTGTCACCATGGCAACTGCCAGCCTTAGTGATTGGGTAAGCCTCTGCCAGCTAGTGAAGTGGTTTCACACACCCTGGGGTCTGTGGAATCCCTCTGAGCTGCATCACAACATCTCATATCAGCTGAAGAACTACCAGTGCAGATCTGAGGAAGTGCTAATATAGCAAAGCAGCACTTTAAGTGTTCAGTCCATTAAAATAACCTTTTTTATAGAAGACAAAGGTGTATGTGTGTATAGTGAATCATTTCAATGAAACTGTTTTATTTCTATAAACATTATTTAATAAGGCAGGTTTACTACAAGCACTTTTGTTGCACGTCCAGTTCACTCAAATTTTTACACCTGAGGCTGCTGAGTGCATCTCCAGTCTAATGTGATGGTCTCTGTGCAGTTTAAATCACCAAACAGCTGGAAGTTAATATCCTGCTCTCTCATCTTAGCTATCTAGATTTGTCCTGCTGCACACCTTATTAAACATTTGCTTCTTGAAACTAAATATCACTGCCGCAATGTGACGCCACCAGTGGTGAAATGTAGCAAAGTACAAGTATTTTGACGCTGTGCTTAGGTACATGTTTCATGAATCTGTATTTTACTCAAAATGTTTTGGATGTAGGTACTTTCTACATGGCTTTGAGTGATATGTTACAGTTACAATCTCTCTTTTTGTATGTATATTTTTAAAAGGATTTGCCTGAGGGGAACAGTTCCATTGAACTAAATAGAGTGAGCAGACAATAACCCTATACACCAAGCAGGACTTTGGTAAAGTTGGAAAAATATTCACAGATTTAAAATCCCTGCATCAATAAATCATTCACAAAATACTGTAATGCAGACAACTTGTTACAACATAATCTTTATCCAAAAGAACCGTACCCAGTGCAAATAATAATTGTGTCTACATGCAGCCAGCTGTGAGAGGAGCATGCAAGGACCACCTACCAAGTGTCTCACTGAAAAAAAAAAAACAGCATCACAAAATATTCGGTAATTTTACAGTGTGTATACAATGGACTACTTGCAAAATCACATCACATCAATAGTCTCCTGTTGGTTGCACTACTAAAACTGGTTTGGATAAAATGTGTTTTTATATAATTTTAAGGTCATTTTTAATGCAAATCACAATAGGACTCCAGGGCATTCTCTTTATAAAAGATAAAGTGTCTTTATTGTCACAGCAATGTCATGTTAAACCTTGAAAACAAGAAAACACATGCGTTTTGGCATCAAGTTTTCATTGGGTGTTAAACAGATCCCAAGGAAATTAACAGACCCTTTTATCCACCAACAGGAATCTTACACTTGACCCTGGGGGTTGTTGCTTAGAAAGAATAAAGGAGTTTATAAATTCCAGCAAACAGCAAACCTTTGGCCATCAGTATTCAATAATGGTAAATATAATAACAACACAGTAAAACACACGTTGAAAAGCTTTGAAATGCTACTCCACAGACAGGGGAAAAGCACTCTGGTTTGATCCATTCTGTATGATATGGTCTATATGTGACATTCATGATTATTAGGCCCCTTTAAATTACAAGCCCTTTGTTCTGACTGATGCACATTAAATATCAATTACACGATGGTCAAAGGACTGTGTTACACTGTGAAAGGAGACTCTAATGATGATCAGCCTTCAGTGAATTTTAAATGTAATTCATTGCTCTCCTTAGATTTACACAAGAATATAGTGAGTTTCAATTCAATGTTTAGCTGCCCAGCCTACTGTCTTACTGTAGTTCACTCTCACCCCTATGATAATGTTGTTTTTAGTGACATTACAAGTTGTATCTCAGCAAAAGAACACTGATGATAGCTGCTTTAAATTCTCAGTGTGGGAATTGCAAGTGAGATGCTAAGTTGTTTCCTTCTGACTATAAGCTGTATTAGTCTATAGGCTCGAGAGACTCAGTTTTTGGGATTGCTTCACAAAAATATTTAGAGCTATGTTAATATCTGAAGAACTGAATATGTGCAATGTTTCCATCCTACCGATATTCATTCCATCTCTCATTCACTTCTATTCATACAGCGTGTTTTGGTGTACTGTCTTCACTCAGTTCTTGCAGGCTTACACTTTAGAACCTAACTAACCCTTGACAGGCAGATGTGTCAGGTGAACCACAATAGTGATGGTCTGTGTTTCAAAATTGAGCTATGATCAACACATACCAATGATCCACATCAGAACCCAAACATTACATCTCTTTTAGAGCTTCTTTGTTTTGTTGCTTACTTTCTTGTGCTCTTCCCTGATGCCAGACACAAAATATATTTTTTAATCTTAAAATTTCAATTACTAAATCAAACCATAGCTTAGTTTTCATACTTGTTTTTGAGAGCAATGACATTCCAGTGCCTCAGGTGGATTGCTTCGCTGACCAAACCTGTTTGGTGGTGAGTGAGATGCATTGATGCCAGCCAATATTTTCTCACCTTGTGTCACCCTGGTCATGATTCATCGCTACCACTGCTATGAGTCATTATAGCTCCCCCTCATAGTGCATGTGTGCAGTCTCTGACCTGATGCTCAGCACACTAGTATGCTATTCATGGTCACTGTGGCTGTCTTGTCTGCTTCCATGGAAACTGAGCTGCTCTGATGAGGAAGGGAAAATGAAGGTGACAAGAAGTAATTCAGCACATCTGACAGGACACCAGGTTTACTGCAGAAAAGACAGGCCTCAATGTATAATGTATCTACACAAGTCTGTTCAACATGCACTAATTTTTATTTTTTAATTTTTTACTGATTTAGCTGAAGAGATTTAATAATTTCACACAGATAATTTCACACTCAGTAGTTTTGGATTCATCCCATTGATTCCAGGTTTACATAGTGCCAGAGTTCTGTTTTTTGTTTTTTTTTTTTCTATCATGGATCCAAGATAACCTGCAGGGCCATATTAATTGTCAAGAGTAGCTGGGACATAATCTGGAATCTTACGTTCCAGGATAAGAATTTTTACAAACAATGTTAAAAATACATTTCTAGTCTAAAAAAGTCTGTTTTCAAGATAGTTTTGGCATGAACAAAGAAATGCTGTCTGGCTTATTTTTCCTTTGGTAATTCCTTTTGTTCTGCATGAAATTAAAAGTAAATGCAGCAAAATTAAATGACTGACTTCAAAACTAAGACTTGTTTAAAATTTAATTAGTGGTGATTAAAATACTCACACAAAACACTATTTTTTTCATATAATATTGTTTACCATGGCTGGTAATCACAATGTCTTAATTTTTTTCCCCTTTATTTTAAAGATCTCTCTTCTAACTTTGTATCCAATTCATCTTCTAGAGTTCTCATTTTCATTAGGTTCATCACAAAAACACTCCAAGATTGGTAACCAAGGTTACCCAATAACTAACTTGGGTACCAAGTTAGGGTACCAATAACCAAGCCCGACCAACGGAATACAGCTGAGTGAACACAAATGTATATGTATGTATATACATATATATGTTACAGAATGAAAAAAGCGGGTTTCCATAGTTGGAATCCCCTCCTGATTGAAAGGTTTCACCCACCTAAGGAGGATCAGGTCACACACACTTACAGACTTTCTAGTGTGAAAGTTAGGATAATATATATATATGAACAGTGATTACTTCAGTGGTGGGTTTGTAATAGGAGTTCTATGCATATTTAAAGTGACATCTGTCCCTGCATGATCTTTACTGGCAGTGACACTTTGAGTAGAGTACATGCAGAGACATCAGTGACAAGAGTCTCACACATCATGGGTGAAAGCAGCACTGAGGAGACAAACCAACAGGGATTCATAATTACGCATTGAAAGAGAGAGGCAGGAATGCACAGCTGAGGCTTTTTTGCAGAACAGAAACCAGAACACAGTGTGCCTGACCCACTGAGACCTGTTTACCTCCCCTGACATCTGGGTAGCAAACAAAGACCAACAAAGGGTAATTTAACTGGAGGCAACACAGGTGAAGAGGAACAACATCACTCTGCCATGAGGACACTTATATAATGAGCATAGACTTAGAAATCATGATTTTTCTATATTTTAAAAACAGTGATGTTAAAAACCAGTAAAAACAGTAATGTTATTTGGTCTCTATGTTTCTGTCAGTTTCTTATTGCTGCCAGAAATGTTGATATCAATATTTGCAGTGGCTTATATATATATATATCTGTTTCCATTTAATTTTTCAGTTTCTGTTAAGCCACTGTCTTAGCACTCACATTTTCATGTTAAACAGATAAAGATTCTTCCTGCCCTTGAAATATTACCATCAGGAAGGGTTGAGTTTCACTGAAAACAATAAACCAACAAAAATGGGGAATTATTCAGGACCAAGCTGTCAACAATATGAGTCATCTCTACATATCAGGGCAGGGTGTGGTTCAAGGCCATAAGGATGTCTAGCCTCAAAGGTAGATCATCTTGTGGTATTAGGGATCCCAATCCCTATTTTTTTATTTGTTTTAAATCAAACTCTCTCTCATCACTGATAAGCAACTACATAACTGCATAACTGGATAACTGTTTGCCTGACTGACCCTAGGATTTGTGCTTTTAGTTAAAAACAAAATGGTATTCATGTTTTATGCTATTCAATTGGCAGAAACCTTGGTTGTTAATTACTCAGGTCTTTAGTACAGAGTTTTGGACTTTGGACTGCTCATACTGGATCGCACTATTCAGATTTTGTTAAACTAGCAGATACATGCACCATGCACCAATTGTGGCCCTTTTCTGCCACCCCATAGAGGAACGATCCAAAAAGTGATGGTCTACCTTTAACTGACCTCCAGAGTTTAAGCTCTTGACTTACAGTTCCATTCTTCTTTATCTGTGCCTAATGAGCTGTCCCTTATGCTTATAGCTGCCAATTTCTTGTAACAGAAAATGGTCAAGGTATTTTGACAACACAACATATGCAAAAATCCTGGACAAAGTTCAATGTCATTCTGAGTGATTAAACAGTTTAAACTAAGACTTTCAATAAAATCTAACCAAAACAAATAGTCAATGAATTTCCCTCTCCAAATCCCACGAGTGCTCTATATTTCTGAAATACCTTCAGAACATCTGTACAGTCATCACTACTGCATCAGCAAGGCTCTCACAGCAGAATGAATTGGCATCTTTTATTCAGGTCCTCTGTTGCTAGTCTTCTTGTGTGTAAGGCTCCAATATCACCTTAGCCAATATATTCTCAATGAGATTAGGACTTATTTTGAAAAAATGTATTTTCTGCTTCTTTAGACCTCACTGTGCCCCAGTGGGTTCAAGGTATTGTCCCTGTCCTATCAAAGCAAACTACTGAGTAGTAATAATAATCTAGCACACACATAAACACAGAAGTAGACAGAAAAACAATTTTGGATTTTTTAGAGAAAAAAAGATTTTTTTGCAGAGAGTCTAACAGAATTTTGAATTGTGTAGTTTGAAATATCAAGTTATTTACCAATTAGTGCAGTCTAATGTAAAACACTATGGAGTTGCATCAACAACAATAATCACATTATTCCACCAAACTGGACTGGCTGCTTCACATAACTGTTTAGCTGGCTGTACCACACTGTCTATTTGGTTTCGTTGACCTGTAGTTAACAACCCCCTTTAGAGACTAGCATTGATCAGTATTGATTTATATCCACTCTGACCTGTGTTCTGTCCTTCAGTCAAATTTAATTTGTCAAATGTGATTAACTGTCAAAGTCTTATGCAGTCCAGTACTGCCTTTTTCTATGAAGACAAACAGAAAGATAAGTCACAAGTTACAAGTTACACAAGTTACACTATCAGCATTTAAGTATGTTTAATGAAACAGGACAAAATTGGAGGTAAAAAGTTCACTGTGGCAAATTCCAACAAATACAGTTGTCTTCAAAATCTGAAGAGGGCTTTGGTGTGCATCTCCCTGAAGGCATATCAATCCCACATTCCTCTCATGATTCACTCTGACACTATTCCTAAAGGTTATTTATGATGCCAAAACCTAAGTGCCTCAGTTTCCATTACATCGGGAGTGAGGGGGCAGTGCTACACGTTGTGTTCGTTAAATAATGAACCCATATGCCTTGTTGCATTAATAAGTCATGCACCAGCTGTCTGTGAAAGTGTGGAAGTGGGGATTGATATACCATTTTGAGCAGCTGCAGGACAATATATAAATCAATCACTGTATCCATATTTCAGCTGTTCTTTCAGCTTAAAAAAGAAATCTATGAGCATCTCTGAAGACATTTTATTCTTGGGAGAATAATATAGGGTTATGAAAAATGTCCTCATTAACCTGTACATTCTCAAGCATCCATGTAGACCATAAACAATCTTGAGGTGCACATACAAGTAATTAATTTACTTTGACTCTACAGAACTTAAATATGCAAACTGATTACAGGCATATCAGCCTAAAGGGGCAAAGCAGAGCTTCCAGGCTTCAACCTCAGTCCACCACACTGTAAACGGATGATACTGTTATTTGCTAGTAAGCTCTTTATATTCTGGACAACTATACTACATTATTTAAATTCAAATTAATTTAAATTTCTAGTCAACTCAAGTTTAAAAGATGCGAAATATGCCAGACAAATTTTGTTAGTCAATAAAAAAGATGCAAAAGACATCTCAATGGTTTAATTTTAATCTTAAATAAAAACTTGACTCAATTACTACTTTTTTTAAAAAAATGTGATCTGAACACAGAAGCTGGAGTGTATACATGGCAGTAAATCTTTTTGCATGTAGTCATTTAAAATAATGTAAATGATATATAAATCCCAGCTATGGAACATAACTTTTGTTCAATAGTATATATATGGTTCATTAAATTAGCTTGATAAGTATGATGATTTTTTTAAAAGAAAAAGAATATCTAATATCAATGTTTTTTCGACATTTTTGATTGATTAAAAATGATTATTAGTTTCTGGTTGGGAGGTTTCGCTACACCATTTGCTTTGAACTCACTGACCAGTTTCATGTCAGCCACTTGTTGGAGGTGGAATTCCATGATGAGTCCAAAGGTTTCTATAAGTTGTGAATAGAGTATCATGGATTAATCTTCATGAGATCTTCATGAGTCTTCAACTGCATTTTTTGGTAGGCAAATAAATATGTAAATATTAAAAAAAAAAAAAAAACAACGTTTTTTTCTAAAGGTCATTGAGTTATGGGTTTGTATATTTTAGACATTGTAAAAATGATTTAAAAACAGATACAGAATGATATCCTGATACAGAATATGTTGTGTTTTTATACAATGAAAAAAATATTGTAATTGAATTAAACCATATGCTACCCAGGGAATAAGGAGCATGACGTCAGAGCTGCAAGCAGCAGAGAGTATTTTATAAAGTGTTTTTTATACTTTATGCTACATGAAACATATGAAAATTTTCTATTTTTTATTTTTCTGATTGCTATGTAGCAGATATTGTCTTACTATATCGATGCAAATTGTTAACTCTCAAATAACATCATCATGTATTACCAATGCTACAGCTGTTACTATGTTTTTGTAATGATTACTTAAATGTCTTTATACCTCCTAAAATAGTCGGGGATAATAATCAGTGCACATCTTGTACCACAAGAATCAAAATGTCATCATCTTGCACAATCTCACATAATCTTTAATTTTTACAAGATGCAGGAGACTTCTATTCCCTGACTCTGGTCTTTAAGGCAGTGCCTGATCTCTCGCAACACATGCACCTCTGGAAAAACACACCAGTAGCATAACTCTAATGGGGGACTGTTGCCATATGGTTGACAGTGGAATGCCGATTGGATTTCATCAGGAAAAAGTCCAACTGGCAAGTCAAAATTTAAGGAACATTTATATATTTATATATACATTTTTTTTATTCAATCATTCTCTTATCTCTAAATTCTAACAGCTGCTGATTTGTATTTTTGTGATATTGCTCAAACATTACATGTACCCTCCACACATTAAACCTCACTACCATCCATTTCCATAGAATGTATGAGAGAAAAAAATCTGTCTCTAAATGCAGCAGAGCATTTGGTAGAAGATGGGATAGATGGGGCATTTCTCCTTCATGCTTTAAAAAAGGAAAGGGCATTTCAGAGAGCACTTCCACTGACATATATGTGTCATACATTGTTTATGAGGCTTTTCACTAAAAGAATGGCCCGCTATACTTTTCCTCTGAGCAGCACATGGATAAGGACTGGAAGAGTAGGGTTTCTGTTGAAATCTTCAGATGGCTAGATAGGCTGCTAAGATTAGCTTTATTATTTATTAAAGCTGATAGATTCTAAATGTCCCCATAAAAATGCTCAGAATCTATCTTTAACTGTGCGTGTGTGCATGTGTGGGTCCTTATGCTTGCTGGCCTTGTGGAGTCTTGAGTCCTAAACCTTTTTAAAGAAGAATCATTTTAGATCCTCATGCTGTACTGGATCTGAGGTGAAAAGTTTAGAAACCAACAAATATTCAGTAAAATGTTATTAATCAGAGAAAGAAAAATATTCATGGCCTCCTCAATTTCTTCTTCCACAGACAGTAGTCACTGAAAAGTGTAGTCATTGAGCGTGTCTTTTGAATCCTGAAATAGGGCAGTGCTGCTTTGGGCATTATGTCAAATAGTGGATTAATATTTTTATTTTAAGTTTATTTTACATTTTCTTCACAACAATTTTTACAATCCTGCAGCAGATTGAATTGCTGTGCTCTCTAATTGCGCCATGATTGCTGTCATAGCGAAAACAAACTGAAGCATTTACATACTATGAAAGCAGACATGTTTGAGATGCTGAGAGACACAGTACACAAGTCCCATCCCCAGCTAAATATTGAAACCCATGACCCTTTTCTCTAAATATAGCTCTTAAAATGGGAGATCTCAAAAATTTGGCATATCACTCAGTGGATGAAATTAAGGAACACATCACAATAGAAAACATAATAAAAAAACAACATATCAATCTTCAGTGCAATCTAGAATGTGTTCCTAGCACATTTAACCTAAACTCTCTTACATGAAAACCATCTTCTAAGTAACAATACTCAAACCATGAATATCAACATAAATATTCTTTATTTATTAGTTCATTTGTTTATTTCTTTATCCCCATTCATGTAAGCCTTTTTTACAGAACATATGTATTTGGTTAGCGCATCTTGATAAGCAGGTTTTATGCCCGTGCCTAGGGGTACACAAGCACAACACGTAACGAGCCCCGTCTGCCCCAAGGCCACAACCAGAGCAACAGCTTTCAAGTTGAGATTTTGTGTTTATATACAAAAATGACAATGAATGAAAACGTGTTTGAGAACTAAGGACTTCAGGGTGGACCAAGGCCAAAGCAATAAATAAAACAATTCTCACTGGGGAGGTGATAAATAACCTAACCAAAACAAAAGAACTAAAAGACAGGAATCTTACCTCCCTAACTAAGCAAAAACAGGAGAAAAGGGGATTAACAAAACTGGCAGTCCACCCCTACTAAGACATATAACTGTCCGAAAATGACTGAAGGAAGTGTGGCTGGTTGGAAGATGAGGGAGATGAGGTAATGCCTACTGCCCCAGTACCGGCTGCCATCTCGGCCGTTTAAATAGCAGGTGACCTCCCGGAAACAGCCAATCACCAGCCAGCCCCGAAACCCGTCAACCAATCCTCCTTCAGCAATGACACACACCAATCTACATAAATAAGGCACAGGAACACAGACAAGGAACAAAAATTACGACTACAGTCGCAACACAGGTTACACACATTTAAATTTTAGGAGGCAAATGTGTATGAGGGGCCATCAGGGACATTATTCAGGATAACCATTCACACACACATATGAAACTAAACATATTCACACATTAT
>JAPZDV010000007.1:23884422-23914631 GCA_029814665.1 Acanthurus lineatus
GATTTGTCTTAAGTTTTTCGGTTTGTTTCCTCCAGAGATGCGCCCCCCTTAAAATTTTTAGCACCAGCCGTCACTGGATGCCACACTAAAAGATATTTTTGAGGACAAAAGACGTGATAGACACGATAAACAAATTTTGTTTTTCAACCACTACCATGAATGGTAAATGATCACCCTTTGAAACTGAGTGACAACACTAAAGCACAGGCTGGCTAACTGGACAGTTGCATGCAGCTCTGAGAAAGCTGATAGAGCTTGCTTGTTAAGAGAAACAGCTAATCTGGCTAAAATGGTGAATTTTTCACATACACCCTTGTCCAAAATTGCAAGATTAAACTCACCCAGGGAAGAATAGTTTACACTTCTGCATCTTATGCAACATTTAGGAAGAGGCACAGATGTGCTAGCTTTTGAGTTTCGTACACACCCAGGTTAACATAGCAATGTAACACCAAATTATTGCACAATTTAATCAAATTGACTAGATGATGATTCTAGATGAAAAGTTTTCAGATCACAAAAGCAATGAAGATTCATCCTCTTACATGTCTGTACCAGAGTGGTAGACTGACTGACATTTCCACAGCCACACAGATAGAAACTAAACTAACCCTGAGAACCAGTCTGCTCCGTAAGTCAATGATAGGGCCCGCTCCTGTCTCACGGACCATTTATTTTTTCTTCCTCTTAGCTTGTTTATTTAACGCTACAGAATGAGAGAAGTATTATGGTAATTGTTACATATAATCCAGGAATGTCTCACTTAGTAATAACTAAGTGATAACAGCATGATTAGACTTTTTTATGTTTTGCTCACCACCATACAAAAAAGCTCAGTATAAACAGCTCATAATGTGTACTGTTCTTGCTATGTGTTAAACTTCCAAGTGTTAACATAGGTAAACAGCCAGCCAAACTTCTTTTCAAGAGACAGGAATATGAGCGTCTTGCTCCTTTATTATCTTTACACTCAGCAACATTGAATTGGAGTGAAACTAAAGAGAAAAACACAAAATATACACTCAATTCATTGCTGTGTGAGCAACAAGCAAATACAAATAACTGAAACAATCATCAGCATCATGAGCTGCGAAGTATATAACAGGTAAGTTAGAGATCAGTAAAAAGAGATGCAAGTAACGGCACTGTACAATAGAACTGCTATTTTTACAGTCCGTAACAAAGTAAATTACTATCGTCATATAAACTCAGAAAAGGTCCACGAGTCAAAAAAAATAGATCACTGGATATGTAATGAACATTAAACTCTTACTATCATTGCCTACTGATTGATTTTGATAAGACAGCAGAAAATACAGATGCCATCATGACTTCTCTACAGTTTACTGATCCACTTCCTGTTTCCTGCTTACCATTTCCTGTTTCCACTATTTTTGCGGCATCAAAATAAAAGCACAGTCTGAACTATCTGCATTGAACAATATAAACACATTTTAATGATTAACTCCATGTCTACTTGAATCTATTCAGGGCAGAACATAATGTATGTATGTAATATGTAAAATGAGTAATAAGTGTTTGATTTTTTAACAATATTTTTGGTTTATACTAAGTGTTAATTGTGGTATACTGGATTTATAAGGTTTAGTGTAATGATGGAAACATTTGCTTGATCTAAGTGCAGCACACATACCAACAGGTCAAAACACTGCTAAATTTGGCTGAATTACTAAAGCATTACAGGGCTGACAAGTTCAAGGTTTCTATGTACTGAATGACTGAGTCAGTGGTCTGAATTAGGGCCCTGACATTTAATGACTGGCAGACTTTAAACTTTTTAAAATATCATTGGATATCATGAAAAAGTGCAATGTAGAACTCCACTGCACTGTATGTGTGACCATACTGTCGGTGTAAGTCCAGTGCCTTGAAACTTATGTTCTTTTGTCATGATGTGTCAAAATCTTTACTGTGTCCAAGATGGTTTCCAGTTCAACATCAAGTCTCTTAACACCGCTTGGTCTTTTTTCAGGCACTGCTTTATTTTCTCACAGTGTATTTAGTTAGTAGTCACAATACAATATGAGCAACATTTACAGAGAATGACATTTTACACTGACAACAGATGGGTTTATATGGCTTGAGTTGAATTCAATACATAGAATTATGCCAATAATTAATAATTAGAACAGCAAACAACCTTGCAATCATGTTCACATGATCATTGAACATGTTTTTTTGAGGCTGTGGAGCTGAAAAATACAGCATTTGATTTGAAATTTACTTACAAAGAGGTAAATGCAATATGATGTTCGACATACTGGAATTACACGGCAACTTGTGAATTAAATGAACAATTTGTGTTACAGATCAAAAAGCCATACAAACGTTCTTTTTTTTCAACACAGATCATGAAAACAATTGCTTTTTAAAGCCAAGACAGAGTAGTGTTGAAGCTGGGGGAACTGAAGGCCCAAAAGAAACTACTGGATATTTTCTACCACAAGTAGGCAGAAGCCATCAGTGCTAAGACACTGCTTTGTCAAAAGGGCAAAATAGTTAGAATTACACGCTGCAATAAATATAGTCAGCAGTTAGCCACAATATTTGGGTAAAGAAGCTCTAAAAAACAAATGGTGCTTGCATTTTTAATGCTGTATATAATGTGGTGTTGTGAAGCATATTCAGTTTGAAATTTGTATTTGTTACCAAAATATGAACAAATGCATTTAGTAAACAAAAGTTTCCTTAGAAGAGCAATACATTCGACCAACAATATATTAAAATGCAGATTGCTATATTTAAAAGCATTTTTATAAGAGAATCAAGCTAATATTTTGCAATCCATATATGTACAGAATTTCCTTTTGGTACAATATCGTCAGGTCTACCATGCCTGCTATAAATGCTACATTAGACCAATATTTGTCAGTAGCACATGTTATGTGATTTGAATTTGATTTTGCTAGCAGCCCCAAGAAAAATGAGACTCAAAGCAGGAAAACCTAAGAAGGATTTTACCTTCTGCTGAGGTAGGGGCAGGTTAGAGGACTTATTGTGTGTTTTGGCTTGACAGACTCAAAGCTCAACCACTCTCTGGTGAAGCTAAACACTGATCTGGGATGACAAATATTCTTTTCAACAACTGGTTAAATAAAGTAACCCTAATCTTGCAAGCCTTGTGATGTAATACTGCAGTATTTCAACTGGCTTACTGTAAATTTTAAGATAGAAGAGCTGGTACAAACAAAGCCATCCAAGCTGGATTTAAACAAAACAAAAACAAAACAAAAATAAAAATAAGAAAATATAATTAAAGGTAGAACTACCTGTAATATAATGTGTCACTTAAAATCAGTGTTAAATTCATAATGTACATTTCTACAGCATCACATTTCCAGCAGTCTGGTCAAACTCGCCACTCTCCTGGCCTCAGCTTCTCTTTTTAACATAACGGACACTATATATATGTGTGTGCATGCATGTGTGTGTGCGTGTATACATACACACATTTTGTTTACATTGGTAATATATGTTATGTCTCTCATAACATAGAAGTAGAATTGAATAAATTATTAAGAATACAACACATAGATTCTGCCCCAAGGATCCCTAAAATAAAACAATAAAAAATCAAAGAGGATGTTGTGGCATTGCATCATGGTATATGTTGAAGGGGTTTTTTTTACGACGTATTTTCTTTAATTCCATCCTTACTCTCTGACTGGCGTTAATTAAAGTAAAAACACAACTCAAAAAAATATATAACAAAGATAGAGTTAGGTTTAAAAATTCTACTATAGAACAGTCATGATTAAGTCCAATACTTTCTACTGGTGTTCTTTGTTTGTATGAGAGCTAAGATCAATAAATAAAACTCAACATTTCCTTTTGTTACACATTAGAAGTCTATTAAGACAGGCAGGCATCACACCCTTTGACCTGCTGGGAGGCTTTTGACGAGGAACAACTGTAAAGGAAGTGTGGAGTTTTATTAAAAGGGGTGGCTGTGGCTAAGATAGAGAGGATCATCTACTCATCAAGATATTGTGGATCAATCCTCGGTTCTTCCAGTTTGAAAGTTGAAGCGTCCTTGGGAGAGATACTGAACCCCAAAATGCTCCTGATGGCTAGTGGATCTATGTGTTCATTAGTGTGTGAATGAGTCAAGCTAACATGTATTGTAAAGCACTTAAAGAGGTCGAAGGCCGAGAAAAGCAATGTTCAATTGCCGTCCATTTACCATTTCATCATGTTAAAAAAGGTAAAGTCTTACTAGGTGAGTCACTGAAAGGAGCAGAGTGGCGAGTGCTGGTGGACTTGAAACTGCAAAAATGTAGGCTACTTTATGCTAAATTTCTGAGACAATGTGTAAACCACAGGTTTTACCAAAATTTGATATCTCCTTTTTATATTTGTGGTCTTGACTATTTACTCATTTGCAAAGCTGCACTGTGATGCAAAATGCATCTGTAATGTAGACAGAAGAAAAAGAGTCTCTGGCATATTACAAGACAAGTCTGGTGTTATTATGTCATTTTTTAAAAACTGGTTTTGTATTAATTATAAAGTAAATAGGTACATAAAGTAAATGCTAAAACTCACTTTGATCCAGACAAAGGATGCACAGACATTTTGGTCATGTTTCGTGTTCCTAATCCATGTGTCATATTTTTGTTGGTGCACTATGTAAAAACAGATAACTGTTTAATTGTACATCTCTTGCTCAGACCAACCAAATCCAAATATTAACCACACTCTTGGAGAACAATTGCAATAATATTCATATTTGCATAGATTTATGTGGCTTTCAGTACATTCCTAGTTTGACACTTGCATGATTGAAAACTACTTTGTACAGACACGTCAGACATTAATTTTTTTCTAAATGTAGGTAAATTAATCGCTATGTCACATTAGAGTTTGTAAAAACATCGCAGATATATCCTATCTTGACAACATGGAGATGCTGTTTTAGGGGTTTACACTGTTCTGTATTTAATGTTTTACATATGTGGAGACTTATATATGCAGAGACGTATACAGGACATGCTACTAAACTGTACCCGAAAGTTTCTTTGGTGTAAGAGAAAATTTTAAGAACTGCTTGTCTGCAGTTATATAAGGGGAAAATGTAGCATTTTTCCTCTCTTGGTATCTGTGTTGTCTGAATTTCTCATATTTCCATCCTTTGTTTTAGTGTTTTCGTTTTGTGTATTTTTATTATATCAAAAAGTCTACCTTGATACCAGGATTTACTGCTGTTAAGTAGAAAACGTAGAAGAGTACAAGTGTTTCAGGGCTGAAAGCTGAATCCTTTTTGATTTTTTGAATACTACTGACATGAACTTCTGAGTAAATTCAAATTAATAAAGAAAGTAATGTTAGATATATTTTTGAATAATAGCAAGGGTTCATGACAATTTAGAATGTAATAATTTGCACAATTGCTTAAGAAAGTAAAAAACGTGTATTTCCTATAATATAGTTAGCATGTGTGTACTTCCAGCAATGAACAGCAGACAATACTTATGATGTTTCAAGTAATATTACCAAAATCCAAAAGTAGCCAACTAAACAACAGTAGCTTTAATTCACTTGCTTACTACTGACTGCTTTACAACAAAGTTACTTTGTTATTCTGTTTGTTCCATAGAAGTTAAAAATGGCACTGGGTGAGGGCTTGCTGCTTGAACATTTATCTGAAACAAAACTCCAGACAAGTTCCAGAGAATCAGTTCTACAATATGTATTTTCTGGAAATGCCCTATCACAAATGTAACACACATGGGGACATTTTCTGTGTCAGACATGTTCCCACCTACTGAAAATACTGTTTGGTTTAAGCGGGGTGGATGTAGACATAAAAATGACTGTTTTTGCATTGCTGTTGGTGCTTAAATGTACTTAAACATGTGCCCAGCATTAATGAAAGAGTGAAAAGCAATAACAGGCCAGGAGAAAAGAGCACAAAAGAGCTACACTTTGTGCACTCACTATGAAATTTCAGACAATTCTTCGCTCTATTGACATGGGTTTCATTTGCACATTACAAAATCTTTTAGTCAGGTAGCTGGTATGGTAAAGTCTTTTAAGTGTTGGGGCCCAAATGACATAAGAATTTCAATTTAACCATACAGTTTTTCCAGGTAATCTTCAAACAAATTATGGTAACAGTGCATGTGTTGAAGAAGCTCTTGTAGATGGCTATGCAGAGTAGCAGTTATATTTGTTGAAAAATCACTAACACAGAATCATCATACTGAGCTTGAAGATTCAGTATTAAAGATTTTCTGATGCTATTACTTTGCCGTAATCCTGTCCTAGACTTGATTTGCACTAAACTAACCAAACAGCATTAGTCAGTGTAAGCCTGAACTGACAAGTCAGAAACAGTGGTTTCACATTAAGCTATTCTCAACAGTGATGCATCTCCTTGAAAGGTTGGGACTGTGGAATGAGCTACAAAGGCTTTGTTTGGATTGCAGGAAAGTCAGATTTACTTTCTAAAATTATATCTTTGAGACAGACTGCACTTTCAAGTGACTAGATTGGATTTGTGTCCATACATCACTAACCAATCTGCATCAATTGCTGTGGAAGTCATAGAAGTGTCAGTAACTACCATGTACACTGGTGACTTGACTTTCCATTGTGGAAGCATGAGAAATAGTCACCCATCATCTCACCCTCCAGAAAATTGTGCTGCCAAGTTGCAGAGCAGGAGGCTGTTCTTTGTTTCTCCTCCATACAGCTCTACCAGTAGGAGCATGGCTTTAGCTCTGCAGCTCTGCTTCACTTAAATCACTCTGAATTTGATGTAGTTGTTGTGTTGAGTTTCTAGCTCAGAAATCCAATCCAAATCACTTTTTAAACCATCTTAGCATGCATTACCTACATCAGTTATACAGAAATCCTATTTCATGGGACTCTCCAAGATTATTCCGAATACAGTCTGGAAGTGCCAAAAACAAAGAACGAACCCAGAATTGGACTGTCAGTCTAAACAAGGTCAACGGAACAAAACAATTAGATTCAGTTTGACCTTTATGAACTGTCTTCAACCTAATGGTTCTCACCTCCAGTTAGAGTAAACTAAGTGATTTCAGAATACATAATTTCAAGAATTTTTGAAATCTCTAAAGAGATTGTGCAGCTGCATAAAGAATCTGCTTTAAATCTGGATTTAAAAGTTTCTTCATGATATTGGCGTTATTCTACTGGTAGGTTCCATTCAAGCATTATGCTTAAAATGTTGTGTGGAGTAATTCAAAGAAGAAATTGTTAGAATATTGGAACGACAATAATATCTGTCTAAATAGTAATTCTTTTACACACAGCAGAACTTTGTAAAATGAAGTTAACGTAATTTATGAGCTTTATAGTAAGGAAGTTCAGTTTTCTCAAACCTATTCAGGAAGTAAATATACAATTTAAGAGTTGGAAAATTTGAATTTAGAACTGAAGGGTTTATGCACATTTGCCTGAGCAGTGCATTACTGACAAATCTATATATATTATAATATATCTTAGTATAAAATTGGGCTGCTCGAAAAACAACCATCATTGTTCATGACAATCTCCTTTTTGACAGAGGGTACAAATTCATTCCACGCAAAGCTTCTATGCCAACGCTGGTCAAGTTTAACCTCACAAATAATTTTGTGAGGTATTGCCTAAAAAAAAAAGAACCCTATGAACGATGGAGTTGTTCAAATATATAAAGATATCCTCCCTGAATGTGTTATAGTGACGAATAGTGCCCACCAGTCAAAAACTCCTACAAAACTCATCGCTGATGTTATAAATCTCAAGTGATTTACGAAACTTAACTGGGTTTACATCCTAAGAGCTATTGGCCTCTGTAAGAAAATCAGGGAATATATCTTTAAGAGAGGGAAAATAACCCCTTTATTTCATAATACAGCTACAAAGTGCAGAGCACCTCCTCTTTCCTGCTTCTCCACACGATCAATAGCACGTTGGCAAGGAGTAAACAAATTTTGGGCTTTTTTTATGTTTGATGGCAATATCTCCTCTGTGTAGACTGGAGTTTAACTTGTGCAAACATTTCTGGGATCAGAGCTACTATAAACTAGAACAATCTGCCGAGCTGATGGCTTATACTTTATGACTCTTGCTCCCCTACATTCAGACGTGTCCACCCATCCTGCCCCTGTCGCGCCAATCCCGATCCTTATCTTACATGGGGTGTGTTTGATACAGTGACTGACAGAGGGGTGTTACTGGATCATGGAAAAGTCAAATGTTGCTTATTTTGGTGCTCTGATTGGTTGTCTGCAGGTCTGTCCAAAGCAGTTCAACAGACTTACAAATGACAGATCAAACTGTCACACTAGACCGTGCTGATAAAAAGTAACTCAAAATTGTTAATTCATTGCATATTTCTCTTCTAAAATGTTGTCAGAAAAAAATACTGTTCTGTAAAGCTATAATTTGAGAATTCTAGTGATCAGACAGCCATTTCTTCCCTGATTTAAATCAAACCAAGCACTGACTCAACATGCATTAGCCACACAGCACTACCTCATACATTTCATTGTTCTGATTGGTTGGATGTCTTTCAAACTGTGTCCACACATATTTTTGTTGGTACTTGTTAAAATACCCCTGGAAAATCAAAAATGAACTGAGAGGTACCATGCTAGGCTAGCTACAGACAGGGGTCAGGGTTGTTCAGCAGGTTAAGAAATCCAAACCTGCTCATTGAATCAGAGTCCTTTCAAATCCTGATTGGATCAAATGAGGTTTAGGACTTATTTTGACTGTTGTGGAATTAATTTTGTTAGCTGCAGCTAAAAATCAACCACAAATTCCATGGAAATTCAGTCAATTACTTTTTAGATTACTTGTCACTTCAAGTCATACCCATGCTGTACTTAATGCACTAGGAGAGGTTGCTGATGTATCTTTCTCTGAAACAAAGTGTTGGACAGATTGAGGGTCAAACCGACTTATCATTCATTAGCCATGCCTACTCAAAAGCACAGAAAAAAAGGTACTGCCATTCATAAATAGTCTTTACATGTAATATACTTTCTTTTTTTGGCATACATGTTTGCTAAGTAGATATTATTTCTGCCAAAAGAGCAGCTCTTTTTTCAATGTTTGCAAAAGTTAAACTCCAGTCATGAATTTTTTGAGGTACTGGTTTTATAGATACAGATAACCTATCCAATAAACCAAATTAAAAAGGCCAAAAGCAGTGGGGAAGAATATTCGTGAGTAAGAATCAATCTTGGAGACCCGCACATGCATCCTGTTTTCACGCCAGGCACCTGAGCGGCAGTCATCGAAGCAGCAAAAGAAGCTGGCGCAGTCTTTTCCATCCAAACACTCGTAAGCATAGTCAGCCTCCTCATGATAGGGGACAATGTTGTTCATCTGCAGCAGAGATGTGCCAGGTCGGATATTCACCATGCTGGATGCTTTCTGCTGTGGTGGAAAAACACACACACAGGTACCTCAGTATGTGACTACAGTTGTGTTACCATTCCATGGATTCAAAAGAAAATGACAAATTGCAATGAAAAAGAAAGAAAATGAGTGTTACGTGCCTGTGTGTTATTGTTGGCTTTAGCCTTTTTGGTCTGTCTGTTGCTGGTGAAGTAGTGCAGAGTGCCATACTCCATGAGGGCAGCAAAGGTGAAGATGAAGCAGACAGAGACAAACAGGTCCATGGCAGTGACATAGGACACTTTGGGCAGGGACTTCCTGGAGATGGTGCTCAGAGTTGTCATGGTGAGAACTGTGGTGATCCCTGAATGGATTGTCACAAAAACACATTTGTCCATAGAATATCAATTACTTTTTTTCTCTACAGTTTGTATGTATTCTATTGTCCTTATTGTATGTTTCTTGTATATGCAATGACAAAAATAAAAACCGCTAAAGTACAAATTAATGAAATTCCACAGCAGTCTGGGGAAGTCTGATATAGTAAGATTTTGAGCTTTCTCTTTGGTAGTATATGCTATAGAACACAGAACAACTCAGTTGTTGGCAATTAAATGGACAACCTGAATTCAACCTAAGTAGAATTAGATTTTTTTTTTACAAATGACCCCTTCCTGGCATGGGGGTAGTGTGTGGCCTCCATGATAAAACTTGGAAAAGACTTAGCACCTACAGACTTGGCTTTGATTGTTAAGTATTTCTCTACAGTAATGACATCCATGACTAAAGTGAAAACAATCAAATTAAAAAGGGTCTCTATAGTAACTTTAACTATATGAAGAATATTTGATGCATAAACTGAGCCAATCTGCTTCTGCAGGACCGTTTGGGTAAAATTTCATCAGTTTTTTTGACACTGACCAAGCAATATAACAGTTGTCACTATATTTTCATTCAAATATTGCAAATTCTGATTGGTAAAAAGACATATGACATCACCTTTTATCCACCAGAGCCCTCCCTTCTTCAAACCACTGACCAAGCACAGGAAAACAATAAATACAACTATCTTTACCAAAAAAAACCCTTCCTTCTGTCTTTTCAAACATTTTCAGAAAATAGTGCTTTTTTATTGGATTCCATCACTCATATAGTAAGGCAGTGATTGAGAAAATGTTTCTGGGGCTTCTTTTCCCCAATGTGTTGAAATACCTTTAAGACTGATGGTTTGCACAGTGAAAATTGTATTTCTTGTAAGCAATAAGAGCAAATCAAACCTAGTGATGTGCGGGCTGGGACAGCATCCTTGTTGATCCAGAAGGAGACCCAGGACAAAACCACAATCATGCTGCAGGGAATGTAGGTCTGGATGGTAAAGTAGCCCATTCTCCGGCTCAGGTCAAAAAAGATCGTCATGATGACATATTCCCCTGAAAGTTTAACAATAAGATGCATATACATACAATTTCAGAGAATTCAGGTAAGAAAACGATTGTGATTTCTGTAACCTATTGCATGCTACCAATTTTTATGATTTTGCATTTTTTAAATAGTGAATTAAATGTACAGGATTGCTAGACACTATGAGGACAAAAAATGGTTACACTGGATTTATGGGATAATGTTGAACTTACTTTCCCAAATTAAATTCATATTCTTCACATATCAGTGCCTGAGTGTTTCTTACCTGACTGAGTGTGTGCCACATCAGAGGTGTTTCTTAACCCTACAAAGGCAAACTGGTAGAGTCTCCAGTACCGCTGGTCTGCAACCTCCACTGCCCGTCTCTGCCACCGGTACATGATCTCATTCTTGGGATAACCATCTACAGTGACACCCCCCAAAACAGACACAAAGTAGAAAAATTAAAAGCCTTGCTGCCTATAGTATCCAACATGAATTTCACATCTGTCACTCAGTATAATGTATATTGCAAGGAAACATTGCACAATGGCAAGGAAAAGGGAAGCATTCAAGATGGATCTGACCTGCACAGTCTCATGAAGTTTCCTAGAATGAGCAAAATGTTTTCAAGTACAAAGTTCAAAATGCAAAATAGTTTGGGAACTATAGTATGTAGCAAGTAAACATGTTTAAATGATAAAGTTTGTGCAGATGTGAACAAATCTCAAGACAAATCATCTATTATCCCTGATAATTTAGTCTCAAGGCACAATTGCCATAATTTTGAAGCTTCTGGCATAGCTAGCAGATGATCAGGCCAAGACTTCCACTTCCAAGATAAAAATTTTGGCTTAAGTCTTCAGATTTTTGCAAATGAATGCAGATAAATTTCAAAAAGCTGATAAAAAAGTAAATCGTCGTCCAACAGAATTTTAGTCATTCCAAGACTGCATTTCTGACAGTGCATTTTACTTTCTCTGCTCTTTACATGGATTGTTTTCCTGCATGTAGCTAGAGCCAGTCTAGGTGTAATTGGTCAGTGCTACTCCCACTACAAAAAGAAAAAGGGGAATTTTATCGCTTTTGATAAACACATTTTGATCTTGCAAATAGATTCTGCATTCATTGGCATAAATGTTTAAATATATTGATTAGTGTTTACTCCCAAGTAAAACACAGTGGGGAAGTAATCTGAGGTGTACATTGATGGATGGAAGAAATGCCCTTTGTTATTAATGTAATATTAATAGAGTGTATTTTTAATGCCACAATATCTTATTTGAATTGAGTTTGTAGGGATTCTTAATTATTTTCTTCACAAAGAAGGCTGGTGTGAGTACGGTTTAAGCTCATTACAAACTCTCATTGAAATTAGTCTATTTTTCTCACCAACAAGTGCTAATACCTGATCTATAACTCTTTCTTTATTAGTCTTTTTTCTATGCATTCGAAAATGACAGCTGATTCTAATGAGTGTTTTCTGATTCGGTACATTAATGGTTGAGCTGGGAATACGAGATTGTCTCAGTAGTTAAGAAACCTGTTTTTGCTATTAGCAGGTGATAGAACATCATTCAAGGTCTCTGGTGTTTGAGCCATTTGCTTTGACTTCCGATCACACACAGACATCCTCTTTAACAGGTCTTGCACTGAAATAACAATGTTACTCTTTCATTGTGGTTACTGAGAAGAGCATTAATTACAAACCTTCAAAAAGATGCCTGTTTTTAAGCAAACTTTTTATTTCTAAAGAGATTAAACAAATGTGTTATGCTGTTTTGTGAGTGAAGTCTTGTTAGTTGTTTAGTAGTTTCTGTCTGGTTTATGCTCATTTGAAGACTTTCAATGAGACTGTATTGGTCCTCATATTCGTCCTCAACTCCATGAAATGGTCTTTGCATTTGTCACGAGTGTGTGGAAGATTAAGATCATGACAAGACATGAAAGGCCAAAGCACAATGCAAGATACAAATGAAGGATGACACAGACAGCATGAATCAGACTGGGTGAGGGTGTGTAATTCATTAAGTCTGTCAGAGAAAATGGGACTGGGTGACCTCCTCTCTCCGCTGGTGGAGCAGATGATAGATTGGTACAGGCTTAGAGAGGGCAGCCTCAAGCAGATGGGCCTTTTGGCAAGGAGAAGGAACAAGGGCTTAGCTACCACGCTAGGCCACACAGAAACCCGTCTCTCTGGGCGAGTTACGGAAACTGAAGTCGAGATGGCGGGTTCAAAAATGAGAGGGGAAAACGTTTGACCACCTACAGCTTGAAAACTCCAGTGGACACGAGTGCTCATCCATTGGAAAGTTATGCAGCTTAAGGTAACACTCCGCATTAATAGTCAACCTGACAAAAACAGAATTGTGACAGAAAAAAAGCAAGTCTCAGCATTTTTTTTCCCTCCCAAGTGTGACTGAACATAGCAAAGGTTCTTCATGTTCTCTCTGTAATTACACCAACAAATGTAGAAAGAAATAATGATCATTAGATCATGTTTTGACAAACTGGGATCACCTTAAACAGAACTACAATATAGAAATACAGATGTACACACTAAAGCTGCACAAACAACAAACATTTGTGACGACTTGATAGTTCAACGTTAAAAACGGTTACTGAAAAAAATTTCTAAGCTGTCCTACCGGAGTGTGTACATGACTCTCCCGTTGCTCCACAGCCGTAGGAGGCGGTTGGGAGTGGTGATCCAGTGGGCATCTGATTTGCGGGAATTCCTGAAGAATGTGTCAGGGATCCAGATTTTGCCCACCATGTTACTGTTGAGCATGAGCAGCTTCATTGAGCTGTTAAACTTGAGTCGGCTGTCATACCATGTCTGTGCAAAGAAGATGTCAATGGTGTATTCCTGCAACAGAGTTAGGAAATCCAACAAATGAAAATCTAGCCCACCTGCTAGATGTTCTATTTCTGTCTTTTCTTTCTTTGTCAGTCTGTGTCTCTGTGTCTGCTTTCTCTCTACATCCCTCCCTCATTGGGGTGAAGTTAAAAGCTCTGGAAAAACTAGTATATGGACCTTGTGAATTTGAATGGATTACTGTTGATATTTGCAAAGACTCTGGTCCCCAGAGGATCCTAATGACTTTCATAAACTGGCAAAACACAAACTATAAAAAACATAATGATACTGTACTTGCATGTGCAGGTTTTTTCAAGTTAGTAATAGGGATTTGTCTGTCGATTATAAGAACTTTTAGTTAAAACCTTTTATTGATCCCCAGTGGGGAAATGTGGTAAATTATTTATTATGTTAGCAGCAAGGGAAAAAGAAAGCAGCAGAAGCAGTCTCACCATGTTGATGGGGTCCACTGGTCCAATGCTGTTGACATAAACAGCTGTTTCAATCACTGTTGGCCTCACTGAAACATAAAAAGCACTGATATAGAGAACATCAACTCATATACGTTAGCTTGCTGAACTGAATTTGCCGATTCTTTGTGACTTAATGACCTAAATTACAAAATGAGCTACAACACAAAACAGCCTCTTACTCTTACTCTCTCTGTTGATCTCTTTTTGTCAAAATAAATTTCAAGACAGTGTGGTTATGTAATTGTCCAAAAACTGTCAATAAACTAAATAAATTGTTACTTTCATTCTCTTTATATGGAGATAGAAGTTGTGTTGATATTTGCATAAATTTCAAATGTGACTCATGCAACAGTGGTCCAAAGTGATATCACTTCATTTAAATTGTGTCTAACCACATAAAATATGCAAGAGTGAAGCTCTTGATTTTCAACCTCTTAGAGGTGAGATTTGCATGGTGGAATTAGTTGTGATAAATAGCATTTATCAGGGAGAAAGAACATTGACAAGAACAATGTAAGGACCATAAACTGTCAAATTGTCAAAGCCCAAAGCCAGAAACACCTTGAATCTCTATCTTAGCACATTGTATACCGTCTTCTTATAACAACAATAACTAGTGATCATTACTGCTGGCTCAGTGGCCCTTTACTATTGATGCAGGCCAAGCAAGGCATAACAGCAAATTTTTTTCATCACTTTCATTAAAACTGCAAGTGTGTTCTTTCTTCTTTGACAGGAAAGTCTCCAAAATTAGAAGTTGAATACTGAAGCTACAAGGTTCTTCCCAGACAGCAATGGTAGCTGACATGTTATTTCACAAACCTTTCCATGCAATGACCCAACAATAACTGCACAAGAATATTCACAAACTTGTCTTGAACTCGCTCTTATCAATGTAGGTTTTCTGTCCTGTGGTATCAGACTTAACACGAAGCCCATTTCAAGAGGAATAAGTTCGCTTGCCTCCAATGTCAGGACGCAGTTTGTTGTCGTAGCCCTGCAGCAGTTTGTTTAGGATCAGAGTCACATCGCTTTCATAGACCTTCGGTGAGAGGACCCAGGTCTTATTTATGGGCACATCTTCATAGTCCTCTTCCTCTTGTTTACTGGGTCCAAATGCTGTACTGTTGAGGGGAAAAAAACACATTGCAAGACTCAAAGTCACAGATACAGTGCTGGAATTTAATTCAATGGGTGTGTGTGAATGTCAGAAAAACATCTGAGGCTGAAGCATATGAGACAGCTCTGCAGCAGGATTTGAGTGATTTTTTGGTTTGGGTGTAAGAAATAAGTTCAAAAGCTTAATTAGAATAATTTTTATGCAGAATTTCGAAACTTTAAAGATATCAGTCCATTTAAGACCAAAATGTCTTTTAAACAGCACCTAAATGTCCAGTATTGACTTCGGTATTAGTTGTAAAAATTCAACAGCCTCACAGTCCCAGCAAACTGACCCTTTAACTGCTTCTTTTTTCCTTGTCCAAGATATTGAACACAGATTTACTTGGGATTGTTGGATAGCCTTACTCTTATAGCGCTGATTTTAAGTCTAAACTGAAATTTCTATTAATTTGTTCATTTTCAAGTATTTATCTGGTTCTTCCCATGTTAAGAAATGCAGTGCTGTATATGCTTCTCCATCAGACTTCAAGGAGTTTTCATGTAAGATGGTATAGTAATCCACCATCCAGTGCTCCAAGTTGCATGAATAAAAAAGACATCCTTGCTGTAGCCCTGCTGTGGCATTGTTATAGCAGTCTACACAGCACTGTTTCCCCCACAGTTGCCTTGGTCTGTCATCTTGCTGCTTTCCTTTTTTAACATTGACTCTATCTCTATAGTTTTTTTGTCTGCTGTTATTTTTGTTTCTCTGAGGTCAACATTCACATTACCTTCTCAGTTCTCAATCTATTAACGAGCTGATGTCTGATTGCAACTGAAGGGAAGAACTTTCTGTTCTCCAACTATTTTCCTGCTCACTCACAGCTTAATTTGCTATTCCTCTAATCTACACTGTTATCATCTTTCTGATTTAACTTCCTGATCATCATTCTGCAGCCTCTGACTAATTCCATCAAAGCAATCCATGATATACCTCATCTCTGCTGGCCTCCTTTGGGAACCTAACAGCATTTTAAACCAAACCCACAGATTGTCAATACATTCTTGCAGCAAATATCTGCTTATCTCAGATCAAAATCCTACCATGGCAAAAATATTTTGAAAAAGAGACTGAAGTGCAACAAAAAAAGCTGACAGGAACTGTTGATACAGTTTTAGGCAGATTTATGGTGTTTTCCATCACTACCGAATCTGTGGTACCTTTTCTAATCTTCACCATTATGTGACTGGCTCCCTGACAGGCACTCTGATCACAAGGACATCTTAAACAACAGTAACAGAGGTAGGCATAACTTTTTAGGTTGAGCTGTGGTATTTTCTGTCTCATAGCTCTTGAGGTTGCCGTCTGTGTGGCAACTATGTCATTTGTTTGTCAGCTTAGCTCAGAGTTGCAGCAGGCTGTCTATGTAAGGATGCTTGCTTTGTGGTTTGCAGATTCTCTGAAACACAAAACATTTAAACAGTGCCACTGATTTCACAGTTTCTACTGCTGACTAAGTCATATTTATCCATTGTATTCTTACTATCAGTTTCTATTATAATTTTTGTTTTTTTCTGACAATATTTACTGCATCTCAGTCATTTCAGGCCATATAGTTACCCTTATAATTATGAATAATTTATAATTATATGTTGCATCTGTTAATTCTTCTCATGCAATGTTACGCTATTTGCTCAATTCATTCTATTCTGCCATTGTTTGTTTGATTAAAAATGCAAGAATATATTTTAGTGGCTGGCATTTTATGATCTCAAAGAGTTTTAATACCTTATTTTCCACCCACACCTCTGCAGTCCAAGGATGCAGACTTACTCATGGTTCTTAAAGTCTCAAAATATAGAATGAGAGCCAGAGCTTTCAGATATCAAGCTCCTCTCCGGTTGAACCAACTTCAAACTACAGTCCCAGAAGCAAACACAATCCCCATACTCAAAAGCAGACCTAACACTTTCCTTCTGATAAAGAAATCCCTGTTAGTTTCTACAACCACTCTGTGAAATTAAATGACTAACTGATGATCTGATGATTTTAGTATAAAGAAAAGAAAACACAAAAGCCCTGTTTCTCATTATGGGATGGCATACAACAGTGGTTTGTGGGGGGGTTTTTGGTGTCTTCTTACCTATCATTTAGCTGTATGCTTGATTATTTAGTCTTAGATCCAAGTTGATCTTATTTAGCATCTCCAACTACCACTGACTTTAGGGCTTGTAAGTCTTATTGTGAAACTTTAAAAGTGGTAGGTATGGAAAATAATCTTTTTATGTATGCTTTTATTTTGTACAGTAGTCATGTTGTCTATTAAAGTTTAGGCCAGGAAGGATATAAACCTGAAGAACAACCTGGAATTCACCAGAGAACCAGACTCCACTGCAGTTTCAGCTTTTGTGGTTTTACTTGACCCTTCTGCTGTACCTGTGATCATTACTGCAGTGAAGGATGGCTTGACTAAGAACATGGGTAAACAGAGCACCCAACTTTCAGTCCAGTGACATACTCTGCTAAGAACTAACTACTGAGCTTTCACTTCCACCAGCTCTTCTAACATCTGCAAATTAAAGGCCCAGCCTGGAGATGGACCTAAAATCCACAAGAGAGCCAGCAACCAACTTCTGCTATGACTCTAGCTTCACAGGCTTCTCTGACACCTCCTGTTAAATCCACTAAATATAACTGTCAGAAGAAAATGAGCTGTTTTACACAGTATCGTCAGACTGTAGGACATTGCAAGGGCAGAAACCAGGTTTTGCTTGTAAGGCATATATTTGTTTTTTGCTTATTATAGCAAAAACGCACAAAACAGCTGTCCCTGAACAACAAAAGCTATTTATTTTGTGATCACAGCAGTAAAATTCAATAAAGCCTTTTTGCAATCATCTGCTTCTATGAATTAAACATTTCTGAAGTAATCAAAATACATTTTTTCTCTCCAAGAAAAAGGTGTCTCAGACATGAGTTTACATCACATACAAATAAAAATGAATTTAGAGAAGCAGAATAATCAGTGATTTGAATGCAAGAGAGGCATTTTCAGGATGTAACCTGGGAATAACTCACAGCTGTAGGCAGTTTATGTGCATTTATTGCTGCCATGATGTATCTCTTACAGGCAGTTTCACATGACTAAACTAAGTCTGTGCCAAAGTGTGTTGCTGCTATTCTCTGTTAATAACCCTGGACCTGATACTGTACAGAGACCTGAGGACTTGGCATTCAGCCCAGGCGTCTAATACGAAGAACATGACCTCAACCACAGCACAATAACCCAACACAGCAGAAATGAACCTCGCAACTCTCTTTCACCTTGTAACAGAACTAATTCTGCACAACGCTTGAGAAAACCATGTAATCATGTCTACTGAATGAGAATCATGGATAGAAAAGAGAAAGCCTTCCTACAATTTTGTAGCATCACATGATCTTTTTATTCTTTTTCCTCTATTGTCATTAGAGTTTAAGAATGGTTCTTTTGGTTTGTATATCTGTCTGTGTGAAGCAGCAGGACATTCAGGTAGGTACACCAGGTAGAAAATGTGCGTCCTCAGTGACCAAACATGGACATAGTGTCTTTGTCACTGTCATAATGACTTCACCACAGGTTTATGGAAATTGTGAAGCTTAAGGTTAATCGTGTACCACCACTGGCAGAATGTAAACTTTAAGTTTAATTCTGGCTCATTAACATTTGGATCTTATTTTTGTTGTCTGTTACATATATACATATATACATATACATATATATATATTAAACATTGAATAGATCTCAGGACAGTCATCATTGGATGGGTAAATAGGTAACACGATCATATTTGTCATATCCAGTCATACATATATATATATATATATATATATATATATACACACATACAATATAACATACATACAATTACATACAATATTACACACAATATATATTACATATTTATTTGCCAGATGATTTTGACATTAAATGCTTGAAGGAGCACCTACACCAACACTGAAATCACACACATATAGACTCAGATAATGCATATGAAAATTCCTTAGGTAATTACCAGAGTTCACCACTTGTCAAAGGTTTAAAAGATGCAGCACCTCGTGGTAAAGTTGACATGTGCTGTTGCGAGTAGAAGGGTTCTCAGTTCGATATGAATGGGCATTTTGGAGAGAACTGCTATCACACCACAGTTCAGGTTGTGTGTACCAAATGTTCACCTTCAGATCCCTAAAAACATCACAGTCATTCTCTGACTTAAGTCAAACTTAATAATCAAAGTCCATGCAAATTAATTAAAGATGTTTTCTGTGGTAAACCTTTACTGGTTATATCTGACACCATTTTAACTGTTACTGGGTGAAAAAATGACTTCTCTTCCACAATTATATGACTAGGTACGCTGTGTGAAAGGGTAGAGCGCTGCTTTATTCCTTTCTATTTCCATTTTTTTCTTGCCATGTTTTTATAGCATCTCACTGTTTCTTTGATGGACATCTTTAACAGTAGAAAAGATGCCTGTCAGTTTTTCCTAATTGACTGTTACGCCTATCAATTGTAGTGCACTGATCTTCTACATGTCAAGTTTATTTGATTCTTTGTTACATTTTTTTGTTTTCTTAGTATTTGACCAACATTCAGATATGGCTCAAACTGACTTTTGCATTTCCAGTCAGAAATTGTGAGTTTTCTCACTAAGTTCATCACTGTCAGAGTCTTCATAAGAGGGCACTCTGAGAGCTCGGGCCACTGCAGCAGACTGGAGAACAGCCTGTAGTACTGAGCCATTTGGTCACTGCTTGAGTTTAGCTGAAGTTTTATGCCACACAGTGATAGCTGGTAAGGCACAGTTCCACTAAATCTTCTTGCTTTGATTCTGTTGATTCATCTGGAGCCCTGGAGACTTAAAGTGATGAGTCACTGATTCTGCACCACTTTGGTCTGTCTCAGCATTTTCTTCTTCAGGGACTTTTCTCCTCTGTCATCTGTTCTGGTGGTTGCTTGGCAAGCTAAAACCAAAGGGCCTGCCCTGCCACCAGCTTCAAGAACCAAAGGTCCTGTGAGCTTGTGATCTAAAACACTGAATTCTTTTTGACATGTTTTACATTTTAATAATGATCAAATCATGTCAGACAGATTTTGATGTTTTTGGTACTCTTTAAAGAAGGAATAAAAATATTCTCTTTGTCTTGGTAGGAACCTTGTCTATTCTCAATTATTGACTGCTCCTATGCACTGTATTCAACTTAACTAGTGCAAAACTATGAGATGGTATTCATCTGTTTAGTATGTTTTCAAGCAAAACAAGATTACTCATATCAGTTCAAATATAGGAATTATGTGTAATAATATAAATTAAACACATGACTAAACAAAGAAACTCTCTTACAGGACACACACAACCTGGCTAGGATCAAGGAGAGTGCAAAGTGAGGAAGGCAACATGTGAAGCCACTTGCTGAGGTGAAGTGATGCATCTGAGGGAGAAAGTGCTGTTTTTTTTTCTCCCTGCTTCAGATGATCAGGTGACCTCATGATCAGGACTTTTTTCACTAATTTTCAGACTAGCTCATCTGGTAATATAATGATTGCTGGTTGTGTTTATTGGCTCAAGGTAAACTACGAATGTGTGTGTATAATGTGCTGGGCACGCTGATGGGCACTTGAAGGCAACAGGATGTAAACACGAAGCACACAGAATAGAAATGGGACTCAGAAGCAATTCCTTGTTCATTTCAGGTGCACTGAATGAAGGCAATGTGTTCACCTTGAAAATTTGATTGGTAACACATTGTTTTAAGCCCCCATAGTTAACATTTTACATCATTAATACCATGCTATAATGCAGTTAAAAGCGAATTAGGGATATGAGGGATTATTAATGCATTTGTCAACAATTACAACTTCTCCTGTTGGCACTCATAGGAAGGGTGTGGTGATAATGGATGGCAGTATAGATGACCATGGCGGTAAAAACTTAAAACTTCTTTTTTAAATTGTCGACCAACGCTGTATTGTGTCAGTAAACACTGACACAACATCTGCTTTGTCAGCTTACATCTGCAGTATAATGTGTCATACACATTTACTAAATGCCTGTATGGTGAGTATGAGTACTAAAATGGGGGACAGCAATGTGTTTGTACTTAATGTGATTCTGCTGTTGGGAGTAAAATAACATATGCCATAAGGCTCATGAAAGTGAAGCCTATGTACAAGGCCAGATAACGATCATGACTTTGCCATTCAAAATACAGCCAAGCACTTTTTAATCTATCATGTAAGTTCCTTAAAATAAATGAATTAATTTGTTGATTCAGAACATTGGTTTGAACAATTGAGTGCATTGAAGGTCCCCCTATTTCCAAGTTGATCGTTAAGTGAGTACTTAGCATAATGATTTGTTCGGTAAATTTTTAATCACAAAAAGTTCAGTTAACTAGAAGTCAATCATTGTTTTGAATTATATCCATTCCTTCTCTCTCGTTTAAAAAAAAAACAGTTATGAACTTTAAGGAGAGCACAGAGACACATTTGAGTCCTAAGTAGATGGATAATAACAAAACTCAAATTTCTGTGGGGGTTGTTATTTTATTTTTGTTAGTTCTCTTAGTAGCACAATTTTTTGAGCTCTGAAGTAAAAGCAACATGTTTGAGAGAACCCTTGAAGGTATTGAAGTGCAATATGGGAAACGTAGGATCCAGGAGGTTGACTCCAAGGAGCTGAAAGTAAAGCTATCTCTGCTGCTTTTATTATAAGGCATTTTCTTTAAATGACAAATCTATTAAACTATGACTGCTTTGTAGGTGGACTTAAAATGTCTTACCAGCATTATTTCAATTCAACAGGTTCCTCATTAAAAAAATAATTAATTATAATCTAAATACATTTAATTTTTTAATTGTGTTTTGTAATTTAATTTTTAAATACAGTAAAAAAAAAAACCAAAAAACTCTTCTTATCAGGTGTAATAATAACAAGAGTTTTTTTTTCATTAGGTCCTTTCAGGTACCAAACCTTACTCTGTTGGGTGAATTAATTGACTTCAAAGAAGGTGTTTCTATATTTGCATGCAGAATCATGCAAGTTTACTCAGCAGATCAGCAGTCTCTTTTTTCCCCTTCATTTTCACATTTTTCAACTGAAGGAGTGGGCCTGTCCTCACCAGGACACAATTTACACCTCTGTGGCCAACTGACCTATTGAAGCTTCCTCTGAGGCTGAGGTAAGTGAAGATCTATGCTTCCAAGAAAGAAAAGCATCCATCGTTCCTCCAGCAAGAGACCACATGACATTCTCTCTGCTGTGGACAGATAAGGGCTCAAGGCTTGGGCTTTTACAGATTCTCTGAAATACAAAACTGATATGCTTGAGTAATAAAGCCACCCTGTTTTGGTGCCCACAGTTCAGCACAGATAAGAAAAATACTGACAACGTTGGTTCATTTAAGGAAAATTCCCCGACTAAGCAGACTATTAAATCTTTTTTTCGCTTAAGGCCCCTGCTTTCACAATGACCCACTGTGCTGTGATCACAGGTAAATTACAAGATGAGGAGCGCGGCTAAAGAGGGCAAAGACATGAAAGCCCGGAGGATGAAGCAACATCTGCAAACCATTCACCCTGAAAAACCTCCCTCCTCTCACCATGATGGAGGTCCCCCTGCTTCTTCATATTAATACACACTTACCAGAGTCCGAGGAAAGCGAAGAGCAGCCAGGGGTTCATGGCTTTGTCCTGCACAGCTCTGAGAAAAAGCCGCTTCATTCTCTCCTCCACAGCTGGGAAACGACCTCAACGGTGTCCACGGAAGCACGGGAGAGATCGGAGCCTTTCGTCGTCTAAACGCAGTCGATGAGGGTTAAATGTGGCGACGGAAGGATGTGAGAGATGCGTCCATGGTGTGCGTGGAGGGGGAGGATGAGGCAGAGTAAGCGAGGCTGCTGCCGGGAGCTGACTCTGCTTTAGTCCATCTGCAGTGCCGCTAACAGGCTGCTGTGACAGACGCTGCTCTCACGCTGGCATCGCTGGAAAATATGTCAATTTACATAATGATTCACTTATGGGACAGGAGATTCCTGTTGCTGTTTACTATAATTAACACCCAATAATATGTATCCAAGGAAAACAGAGCTGTCTTTGCAGATTAAGTCTGCTTCACGTGTTTAATCCATTTACAGTGCAGGGGCTGCTGTGTCCCCCACATCATCCAATGCGCTGGTGACCACTGGAAGCTGTCCCCTGTGGGCAGCTTCCAGTGGGGGACAGCTGAGCAGTTGAGGATGACTTGAGTGTCTTGCTCAAGGGCACCTTGACAGAGATGTATGAGGGGGGAGTGTCACATTCATTGTGTTTCACACTTAGTGGTTAGCAAAAACTTGGCAGGGCCTTAACCAGGATTTTAGCAATGCTGAGGTCATGAGTCCAGCGTGACTCAAGGCATAAAACTTGAATGTGCGGCAGGTCCACCACACCAACCTTCACATTTCTTTTTTCTGTCCACTCTTCTTATTCTGTCTACACTTAATACATACATACATAAATGACAATGAACAATGGCATGCTATCATAAAGAGGAGATTTGTCAGGACATCATTCCCAAAGATGCTGGGCTGACTTAGACTTCGTTTTTCTTTTTAGCCCTCAAAGCCCCTCTAATCAGCAGCAGTCCAATATGATTCCCATCCATCTAAGAAAAATGTTTGCATTGTACTAATTTCTAATCACCAGCATAAACTGTGTCATCGCACATGTCTGCAAAGCACAGATATGTTGAAAATTTTACATTTCCTTGTTGAAAATTCATGTTTCAGTTTTCAGTTTAATGTGATAGTGCTGTGATCTGGTTATTTTTAGAAAAAAACATTTGGTTAGGGTTTCTTAAACATTGGTTTAATATTAATGAAACATAACAGTTTAATTTATCGGTGGTTTGCAGAAATGTGCTATGACAACTTTTCATTCTGGCAGCTTGGCTTGTCCAAAGAGACCTTTACATGAAAAAACTTTCTCACACAAACCTGCTGTGCGTCTAATATATACATACAATCTCATATCGTACAATCTGAGCCATAAAACATTTTGAAGAGAAGGAAATTGTATTTCACAGCAGTTTATTGTTATTCACGAGAACTGCATTCCTGGCAGCATAAACTCCATCAAATAGAGCAGTGACGTCAAATCTGGTAGGTTGTCTGTCTTGATGGAGTCACAAGATAAATCATAGGCGTTCCCATTTGATTAACACAACGATACAGATGACAAAGCCTGGTTCACAAACCACAAAGAAGGTCTTGAATTACTTCACTTTAATTCTTGTGAAGTACTGCACATGTTGTACTTTAAAAACTGTTAGATACTAATGTCTGTCCATTCTGTCCCTTATCAAACAGAGCTCTATCTACAGGACAGACAGATGTTCAGTGTGTTGTATGTTATTTTCCCAAAAGTAGAACATGCACAGAGTTACTAACACACCTGTTAGAGGAAACTGATGTCTATCTTTAAAATACTGCAGGCTGTCAGTCGTACCCAGAATTTTGCCTTGATAATTGCTTCTGTAGAAATAGGTGGGATTAGACGAGCGGGATCCTACTGACATTATACAAGCTGACATTGTTGCATTGTGGCTCTAACTTATTTAAGTCGCAAAAGTTCACCTGAAAGAGAAGAAGAGGACAGAAGAAAGATGTTAAATTTTGAGTTGGAGAACAGATGTGAAAATACAAGACACTATGCTAAAGGACACCCTTGGAAACAAATACACAGAGTTTTGTTTCAATCACTACAACAAACTTTAAATTTTTACCATTTTAAACCAGGCCTCCAAGGGAAGGTCAACAGAGCTTTTCTGCAGAAATAGTTGATCACTAGAAGGGAAAATAGTGAACTGGCTTAACTGGTGGTTAATCACATACACACACCTCTGCATATGGGGAAGATTACAGTCATTCATTGAAGATTAGAAAGAGGCACTATGTTAACCTGTTCACATCCACTGGATCACTGGAGTGGATGTGATCACTGGTAAATAGGTAGGATGATTAAATTCTGCCTTTTTTTGACATGCTTGACATTTTTTGTTTTGTTTGCTTATCCACTGATAAAGTCACTGATGCATGTATGCGTTTTTGGCCTAATAATTTTCTGTTACAGGCTTTTTCGTTTAGCTATTTCAAATAGGCCCAAAAAAGTAGATAGAGTTAAGGCTTGCAAGATGTCAAGTTAGGATTAATCCAAGAGCCAGGAAAGTGTAGCAAAGTGACAGCTGAGATGCTTTCCAAGATATTAACATGGCGTGTGTCATTTAAAACAGTGTCCTTTTTGCTCACGTGGTGTAAAGATATATTTGCTCCAATTGTAGTTGTTTGCAGTCAGTGCATGGGCTGTTAGCTCGCTATGCTCAGTGTACAGTGGGCTGTTAAGGTAGCTAGCTGTGAATTAGCCAGATTAATTTGTTTAGGAAGTACATGCATATATTATTATTAAAGTTTAAATTTTTCGGCTCAAGTTTTTCAATAGGGCAGTGCCCTTTGGCTACAGGGCCTCTGTGGATGGGGGGGCCCACTGCACTGTTATTGGTAACTTAATGTTTATACTCTGTTGCATCTCACTTTTGTGCCTGAAGCATTGGTAAGGCTAAAAGGCACAGTTTAAATATGAGTAGTTTATGAAAACTATTGTTTTACATGTATGGTTTGGGATTAGAGGCCCCCAAGAATGCTTAAAAGCTAGCTGTTAGACAAAAAGAAGACAGCAGTTCTGTGCAATGAATATAACAAGGATAAACTTATTTGGGTTTGGCACAACCTTTAATAGCTGGCTGAGTTAGCGAGGTACATGATTTTAAGGAGCAGTGTGATTTAATAGAGTGGGGGCATTTTATTTGTCTTCAGCATTTCCTTACCCTTTTATTAATTAGTCAGGTCAAAATCACTGATGCAAAAAATTTAGAAACTCTTTATTATATTCATTTAAAGGCCCTTTTTAATGTTAAAAGACATGAAACTCTGTTGTTAAAGTGTTATTGGATTTTAGAAAATTATTTGCTGATGAGCAAAAAGAGAACAATAAAGAAAACCAAATGCAGCTATAAGCTGAAAGAAGAGACAATGCACATTCTCTTGCTCATCAGGTCACTGCTATATGGTCTTATTCAACACCTATAATGTCCATAAAGCTTAACCTAAATTTCATCCAATACTAAATTGTTTTTTTTCATGTTATATGATCAGTCTGTTACATAAAGACATAGAATCATCAAACATACTTTATTGCTAAAATCATAGGAGAAATTAAACATTACCATGTGAGATTTCAATCAGCAGCATATCCCGATGTGTTCCTGTCGCCCTCTTGGCCCCATTAAGATAATTAATCAGTCTTTTTCCTCATGTTATGACACATAGTGACATATGGTTGGTCTCATCATCTGCTCCCACTGTCTGCTGGATGTAACTTGTTAAGGAATCTTTGCATGAAGTCATTCACAATGTGTGGGATTCATTCAGATCTTCTGTGAAGATAATCTCACAGGTCCCCGCGGGGTAAAAAGTGAAATGGTAGCCAGAGGCATCGCATCTCCCTTTCACTGTTGCCTGGTGACTGTCAGTGCATGTTTCTCTTTTCAAAGCCCCACTGCGAAAAAAGAACTCATATTTCTAAACAAACTTGAGGCTGCTGAGATAGGTGATAACTCTGCTCTGACTCGTGAATTGAAAAATCCAGTAGTCAGATTAAAAGGACAAGTGTCATGTCCTTCAGTTAACTCCCAGAAAGATGGCTAACGACTCCAGTCTTCTTCTCCTTCTTCAGCAGACATTATCTGTTATTACTGTCGATAACCTGTCCAGATTCAATACCCTCATCCAGCTCTGCAGAAAGATAGACTTTAAAAGCAAAACTCAGTTATTCTGTTGCTTGTAATCTTATTAAATTAACTCCAATCCTAGACCAAGTGGAAAATGAAGGACAAGTAGATACTTGTTGCTGTGGTAGAGGCGGGTGAGACTCTCACTACAGTTCTCAGAGACACAGCATCAGTACAACCTGTTATGGTACTGATACTATAAATCTACTTAAAATTACTGCTTTTGTGACATTTTTGCAGAGTTTGGGGGTGCACACAGTGCTTTCCATGTTTTGATTTTTGTAAGGACTAATATTTTTGTTAGATATGCTAAAATCGGAGTAGTGCCTGAACTGCCAATTAAGGGTATTACCTTCCTTAGGGAACTGACTTGGCTCCCAATCAGGTAAGGGTAACACCCCTCTGTTCTCTAGCTCCTTGCAAGGTTACGTAGACAAAGGTCTTTGGAGGAGGAACACCCTGAAGTCTTCAGTTTTAGTTGTCACCATGCACAAATTTAAACACTTAAAAGTCACATTTTACCTGCTGAGGACTATGCTGTACCTGCCACAAATGAATGGAGAAAGTGTGTATGTGGAGATAGATGGTCTTAACGTTATTGTTTAGAGTTGTTAAGATGGAAGTTAAGGGCCCCCTGAAGCTGACCAAGGAAAAGTTGCCTCAACTTGAACCGGATAAAACTTTGCTGCAGTATACTGCTGAATTTAGAAATAGGTTGTGCGGGGATAATCTTCACCAAGATCAGTGATATATGGAGGCTGATGATCCCTGATCATAAAGATGTTGTACATCAGTTTTAAGTTGGGAATAAGGTAGTGGCTTTAGTGCCACAGTGAGAATCTGGTCTAAGAGCATGATTATATGCTTCTTGCATTGTGTAAAGAAAGTAGAGGACACAATTTAATGTGATCAGCTATCCTGAGGACAGGAGAAAGACCAGATTATACCATGTAAATCTGTTAAAACAGAACAAGGGTCAGTACAAGAAACAGTCTGTTTCCTGTGCAGTCATAGGACAAATATCTTAAGATAATGTCAATATAGAGGTGGAAACTGCTGGGTTCTACATAGAGCCAGTTAGATTGTAATCTAATTCGTCCTTGTGTCAGGATTGTTACCTGCAATCTTCCCAGCTAGCCCAGCCCAAGGCCACACTCACTGCTCAGCACATCATATGGAAGTCTCACTTACCTGCCACTCTGCCTTTACCTCCTTAGCAGTTCTGCCACCCTCTATTCACCATCAGGCAGCATACAACTGTTCCACACCACTTCAGTTTCAACTGTTACACAAAACCGAGTAATTTTAGTAACTGTTTTAAGCAACATTTTCCAGTGTTTGTTTCAACCAAACTGAGTATTTTAGGCTAAAACAGGATATTTTTCTTACACCAAGAGGTGTTTGTACCTTAATCTACTCAGATCTTAACTGCAGTATTGCTCTAACATAAAACTGCAGCCTAGAGGTCAGAATGAAATGTTGGTATTGTACATATCTCTGGCTTGGAGAAATGTACAAAGTCAACATTTGTTCTGGCATTTGGGTTCATTCATTATATGTTTGTGCTTGGTTTCACCAAGTAAGAGTGGATTAGTTTACGGAATAGATATCTGTCACGAGAAGATCGATTCCCTTCTGTAGCAGAAATTCTCATTAGTGTTTGTTCTCACATGAAAGAGGAGGAATGAGAACCACAGTACCTCAGGGTTGCACTTTCATCCTGAGGGTTTCATTCGAAGATATTTAAATTTTTCTCTCTAAGGAGGAGCACATTCAACACTATCACTGTGTCTGATTGATTTATTTATAGACGCTGTGTTCATGACATCACCTTGGTTTTCTAAAGAGATAATTTAAAGCCTGTAGTTGGGCTTTATTTAGGTACCTTTGTTAGTTTTCTCTCTCCACTTTCTCTGCCAGGATGATAAAAGAAAGAGTAAGCATCTTGTTTCTCTGGTAATCTACAAGCTTTTGGTTCATACTAGTATTGCACCTTAAATTAATGTTGGTACACCATGAGAGAAAGTGCTAAATTACTCCTAGAGGGATTCTAGTTGTTTGTGACATCACTTTATTTTTTAAGAAACTATGGTTAGAAGCACAGAAATTAGTTTATACCAATCATCATCAAATTCAGTTAACAACAGCATAAAATCCCTATTTGGAGGGTGGGGAGTTAATTATTTAATGAAGATGGAGCCACCACAGCACTGTTTTAGGTGGGGACACCTGTCAGTCAAGTAAACACACACACACACACACACACACACACACACACGCACATCCACGCACAGACAGAAGATGCTTTTTTAAAAGTCCAATATTATTTCTTTCTTAATCATCACCAAGAAAGACATAAAATAGGATTGAATTAAGTATTGGGACCTAAACTTCCTGGAGGGAAATATTATTGCTGTTGCTAAGCAACTGTATCAATTAATTGTCATGCCTAAATAGCATGAAGAAGATGATATGAGAGAAACCAATTTCAAGAAATCCCACTTGTTTTATCTTTTCATCAAAGCTTCAGCTCTGTAGCATTAGCCATGCTGTTGATAGACCACACAGAATTACTTTTTCTCTTCATTTTGTTATTTATTAAACATCTAAGTGTTTGGCTCAAATTCAGGCAAGGTTGTTTAATTTTGGTCCAGTATATGTGTTCAGAATTATCATTTCCTAGTAAAGTGGTCAAGTTCCTACAAAAATGCCTTATGTCAAATAATTTAGTCATCTTTCCTGAAAACAGCATGCAGTTGTCCGGACGATATGATGATTCTGTGCTGTCCTTATTATATATGTCTTATATAAATCGACAGTCAGGTAAACACTTTCTTAACTCCAGGACTCTGAAGACCATTACTCTCTTGTCCGCAGGTTTAATGATGTTGCAAAGAAAGGTGAAACTAAAACACACAGAGAGCAAAATTAACTCTATGCTTGATTTTAACATGAACTGATATTCACAATGTAAATCAATATCTAATCAATATGCATATGAACTAAATCCTTATTTTTTACTGTTATAGTTTTAATGTATTTATAGTATTTTTTAACTCAAAATATGATATACAACATCACTTTAAAATGTAATCAATTGTCTGATCATTTATTTATTTGTAACAGTTCTT
>JAPZDV010000007.1:23914731-23927082 GCA_029814665.1 Acanthurus lineatus
TCTAGGAGACAGGTGGATGGTTTGGAATAGGAAATTGTAGTAGTCAGTTGTGGAAGGTCAATGGGAGAAAAGCAGCTTAAATATACATCTCGTTTCACAACTACTTTTGAGGTTTCCAAGTTAGGGAATAAATCAATGCCAGTGGAGGGCATAAGGTGAAAAATTTTGTCTCTTATAAACGTGATTTTATCTTTAAAGAAGCTCAGAAAGTGATTACTGTTGAGTGATAAAGGAATACAAGGTACAGTAGAGTTATGACTCTTTGTCATCCTGGCTACAGTGCTGAAAAGAAACCTGGGGTTGTTCTTGTTATCCTCTATTAATGTTGAGTAATAGGCTGCTCTAGAAATGCGAAGGGCATTCTTATACGTTTTAAGGCTGTCTTGCCAGGCTAATCGGAATTCTTCCCAATTGGTGGCCATTTTCTTTCCAACTTTCGCGATGCCTGCTTTAACTTGCATGTTTCATGGTTACACCATGGAGCTAGTTTTCTTTGTTTTATTAGCTTTTTTTTCAGAGGAGCAATAGAATCAAGCGTCATACGCAAGGAACCTGCAGCACTATCAACCAGATGATCAATTTGGGAGGACCTGAAAGAAGCGTGGGAGTTATCTTTGTAGAAATGTGCTACAACTTTTTTTTAATACTCTCCGAGTTCCCTGGCCTGCCTTTAGCTTTCTGCCCAAAGTCCATTGGTTACTACCAAATTTCTAAATTAAAAAAAAAAAAAAGTCAAAATTTATCAAGTGTTTTAAGTTTCTGAAAAAGCTTGCCACTCTAGTGTTCACAAACATTACTCAAACACAAAGAAATTCAGTCCAGTATTTAATTCACTCGTGTATTAATACTGCAGCTGATCAGGCAGGACACTTGTGAGTATTTTCTACATACAAGCAAAAAGTACCATTCCTGCTAACAAGTCAAGTCACTATGGAGTTTATGTTTAACTTGAACTCATCTCATCTATTGTAGCGGTACTGGTCCAGCCACTGATTTTATGTTAAGTGTATGTTGACATGGGATACAGTAAAATATGTCATTGTATTCCCTTTTGTTCTCGTCAGATTAACAGTATTTATAACTGTTACACAGTGCAGCCTGAGTCCCTTGTTGCTGACTAAGGCTGCAAATAGCCCAGCGGTGAGAGAAGAAGGAGCAAGGAAAATTATTCACACATGACAAAACCATTGTGAATAGCCTTGCCATCCCCTGGGCCAATGCTGTAGTTGTAATTATATTCTAGATCTGAATGGTGCAGTGATGCTGGGCATACAAAGGGCTGCAAGGTGGCAGTTTGCTTTAAGCTAGGAAGCTTGTGTCAAAGGTACGTTGCGCGATAAGAGCAAGCTATTAGTACTAATTACTTTGCTGAGCTCTAAGACAATAGCCAGGTAATTAATGGGTATGTAATTTAGTGATGTGATAAGAAAAACACATTATAGCTGACATTTTAAATTCTAATTAGCCAAGGCCTGCAACGATTCATATCTGTTTAAATTCTTGTTAATTTTTGCCAATGACAGTGACTCTTTAGATGGGGAGAAAGTTAGATTACAATTGTGATAAAACAGTTCAGCAGAGAGACACAGAACTCACAGGTATTTAGAGTTTTGTGTAATTACATCAAAACTTGTGACACCATGTTGTAAACGTCAAGGAGAGGCTAAATATGTACAAAGAGAATATGGAAGCATGTCAGTAAAGAGTCACCAAACTTAAAAGCTGACCTTAAGGTAAGGGATGTTTATTTGAGTAGTAAATTGTAAATGGACTGTTATAAGTTGTTATAGTTAGTTATAACTATATTACTTTTCTTGTGGCCTTTCTAACCAAACTAACCAAAGCGCTTTACAACACAAAACATGAGTCAGCAGTCACACTATTTACACTCACAGTTTTGTGGCAGGTGATTTTTCTATAAGTGCCATACTTTTTAATCAGGAATTCATACACACATTTATTAAACAATGTAAGAGCAGTCTGGAGCAATTCAGGGCCAATATCTTGCCCACAATAATTTTATCATGGGGACTCAAGGAGTAGGGAATCAAACCACAGACCTCTTATTTAGTAGATGATCCACTCTACCTCATTAAGTGATTTGGGGAATTCTAAGCACTTTAGATAATGTCAAGACATGCATTAGAATAAAAAACAATGCTTTGTTATCCAACGAGTTCACAAATGACCAGTATGTTGACAATTCATTATGGATAAAGCACATCCAGCATATTTATTATCTCTAGGTCTAGGTCTCCTGATGTAAACCCCATATGATTCAGCAACTGTCAGCTGTGTAAAGTTCAGTCAGAAAAAATGCTTTTTTCAGCACTGTTGATGTCTTTTAATTGGTCTTAAATCATTCACTTTGGCATTGATTCAAGTCAGAAGTCAGAATATTGATTACCATTAAACCTACAATTCTACCCACATAGTTTCTATTTAACTTGTGGGTCAGATTTATGTTCCTCTGCCATGTGTTGTCAGCTGTAGGCTGGCTGATGATGAAGTAACCAGGGATGCATAGGGGTGGGGTGGATATGCTGTGGTGCAGTCAGGGGGAAGTCTGTGATGAGTATAGAGATGAGGGTGGACAGCTCTGGCCTCTAGCTACGGTTGGGCCCCCTGAAAGCCACGGTACTCCACCTCAGAGATCAAGACTCCCCTCCAGCACAGAAAGCTCCCTCTGTTTGTGTGTTTTGTGTGTGTGTGTGTGTAAGTGCGCTTGCCTGTGCATGACTTCTATTAAATGATTTCATTCACACTGACAGAAGTAATGCTGTGTTTACAAGACAAAGTTTTGTGTGTTTATAAATACATATTTCTATGAGAAAAAAAGAAAATAATAATCTGTACAGTATACCTCACTTTGAGGCTTAATATCATTTTAAAACATAGAAACACTCTTTCACTGCCTCTTTTGTGTGTATAATTTCATAACTGAACTATGAGTTTTGTGATCTAAATATTTTTAGTCTGCCTGTAATTTTGTCCATAGCTGATGTGTGCAAATCCTGAGGATTTTCTGATTCTTTGTGAACAGGCAGGAGACATCCATTGTAAGGCTAGCCAGCAGTAGGGATAAGGTGTTGCTAGTGCAGATCAAAGGCAGGTAGACGAGTACAGAGAGGAGGGTAAATTTGTTGATATGCCATGAATGCTCTGCTGGACCTGATTACAGCCTTTTCTGCTGCACTCACCATTCAACAGGACTCCAGTCTCAGCAAGGCTGTGAATCTTAGCATTATTAGGATTTGGGTGTCACATGCCCTGCTGACTCGTGTGTTTATGCGAGTGTGTGTGCGCGCGTGTGTATGTGAGAGAGAGAGAGAGAGAGAGAGAGAGAGAGAAAGAGAGAGACAGAGATCTTAAACATCTTAAAAAATTTTTTAGAGCCTTCTACAGACATTTTTCCCATTTTTCATGTGAAAGATGCTACATCCAAATGAATATGAAAAACAAGGTTTTTATGTTCATGTTCTGATCAGGAACAGCTGTATCTTTCTTTCCATTTATTTCCCGCTGACCCAGAACTTAGAAGTAACTGTAAACAGGCAATACAATGAGAGAAAGGGCCCTATTGTGGCACCATGATGAGAACAATTTTGATCTCTGTTGGTATTTGGCGTGTCAAGGGTACCATGCTTTTATTTGTCATCTTCAGGGGCCTCATATATAAAAGACTGCACAGCTTGCATACTGAAAGGTGTCATACCCACAAAATTGTAAAAGTACATAAGCATAGAAATTCCCACATGTATAAATCCCTGTGTGAGCCTGTTCCTACGCACTTTTCCTTTATGTATCCTAAATAATGTGACACTGACCGTAACTACATGTGCAACTAGGCCCGCCTTGTCTCCTTTCATTAATAACTATGCAAATTATTATAATTATTATCTACAATATAATTATCATCTACATTTTAAATAGATTTAGTTAAGTTGTTGTTGCACTACTGTTTTATACTGTTACAATTTAAATAATATAAGAATGTTGTTCTTAGATTTCTTTATTTCTTTTATTTGGCTGTCAGACTAGATAATAAACGAAAGTTTTATGGCATTTTAATGCTGCACGTGTTTGTTCATGTTTTACAAAGGGTTTAACCTGATCTAGGTAACACAACAATGACAATAATATCACATATCACATTCAAACAGGGTTAGTAGTAAATATAATTGAAATAAAAATGAAATAACTCTGTGATGTTAGATCAGCACTCGGTATCTGCTGATAACCAAAGTCTAGGTATTAGAATTGGTATTGGGAAGGAAAAATGGTGTAAGACCACTTCTGTTCAAAACCCTTGGAATATAACCAGCCTTAAGCAAGGCCGGACATGGAAAGGCACAAAACTCTGAGCTACCTTGAGACAAAACAGAGACCTTGTGCTCTCTTGATGATTTACATAATGCACAGTGGCAGAATTGTCTGTTCTCACAGAGACTGCACCAATTCTATGCAGGACCCTTCTTGTTCCCTGGGGGGCCTCTGATAGTACTGCCAACACGTGGTTCTGGTAATTGTCCAAGAATTTCGATGACCCCAAGTAGTCTGAAATTGGTACTGTTTACCAGTTGGTCTCCCTATACTAGGGCAGCAAAACATCATTGAACTTGTGCATGCAAAAAGACTGCTCAACTTTGTCCAACACATTCTGAGAGTCTGAGTGAAACATCTTCCAAGGCTCCACAGGCATGTTTGTATCCTTTTTAATGTTCTTGTTGTCTATGCCAGCAAGATCTCCCTGTGAGTTGCCTTTGCTGACCACACAGCCACACTAAATTCATGGGTAAGTTGGGAATGAGCAGACTGGGCAGCATCTGCCAAGTTCTTGGTCACCGTGTCCCCCTGAGAGCTGCTAAGAGTATAGCAGGAGCGTTCCCTGTGTGACTGGGTTGCAGTGTAGGTCCTACAAACCAAGTGATCAGTCTTTTCACACTCCCTTGAGGACCCTGTGGGTCAGCTGTAACCTCGTCTGGGCCAAAAGAGAATAAAGTTGCCATTTCCCTCTCCACTGGTGGCATATCACCCAGTCTGGGTTCTGGTGGGTATCATGAGCCTCCTGCAGCCATCTATAAATTAAGGGGAGTTGCTGAGAGCATTCCAAAATGTTGGCCATGCTCAAACCCCATTCACTAGGACTACGCTCCTCTGTACTATTGTCTGAAGAGGCAGACTTCTCTGAGTAAGATGAGCTAAGGCCTCCTTGGCAGGCTTCAGGTGTCTCTCTCCTTCATAAAAAGAAAACCCTGGGCATGAAGGAGGAAGAAAGCTATGGAGTAAGCTTCAATTCTGGTCACCCTGTCTGCCAGACCAGGAGTGGCAACCAGAATCTATAAGGCGGTCTACACTCTCAACGATTAAATCTTACCTGTTTTTACCTTACTGTTCTTAACTGTTTAGAAAGTTGGGAGACCACAGAAATAAGGGCAGTTTCAACCATTTTTTTAAATATTATAATCCTCCAAATGCACACACTTGATGATTTCACAGTGGCTACTCCACAGACATGAGATCTCCCAGACACTCCTGTGATCAAACGTTTTCCATGAAACATTAAACAGGCATGCGAGTTAATAAAACTATGGAGACTATCTGAGTACCTAGGTTGTAATGTCAGGAGAAACAAGGCATTAATGAAATCACAGGACAAACAGTTAGCAATCCTACAGGACACAAGGAGCCTGCACAACAATGCAACACTTTACTGGCTTCCTAATATGCACGACTTGCCAGATGAAGTAAGAGGTCAGTCACATGACTCTGTTGATACTATGGTCTCAAAGATGGTTAGAAGGACAGCATCACACACAGTTTTGACCATAGTGACAGTCTGAGTGAAATTGAAATAGATCAAGGTTAAACCTTTCTGTAAAAAGAGGAAAACATAAGGGAGAGTGCTTATGGATGGTCTAATAAATGACTCAGAGCTCATGGTTCAGTCATCTACTAAAGCTGCTGCTGTTGCTGGCTGACTGTGGTGTATAGTCATGGACTTTGTATGATGATCTGTGCAAATTTCCATTCTATGTAAAGTAAATGGACAATAAAGTAATCTTATCTTATTTAATCTAATCCATTTTTGTAAGTGCAAGGGTTAGGTCTACGTTTTATTCATTTAATTAAGTCCTGATGTAAAGTGTCTAATTGATTTAAAACAGCTACAGGAGAGAGAGTGGGACAGACCCATATGGACCAAGATTAACTGGGTATGAGGTAGGAATATGTGAAACTATTTTGATGAGGATGGTCAATCATTTTAAAACAGCCCAACCAGTAACCCAGCCCAAGCTAGTAACCATACAAGACTATTGGCCAGTTGATCAACTAACACTTGATTTTCACCTTAGTTTTTTTTTTATTTTTTTTTTGGAGGGGGGTGTTCTGTTTTGCTATGTGGTTTACTGGCCAAACTGTTGACCTAACTGTACTGCTGGATGGTAAATGCTGCTTTGCCTGCTACATAATAAAAAACACGGGGATCAAGTGCCAGAAGTAGTCAGCTGAGTGTATAAACATTTCAGCAGTTGCTACTGTTAAACAGCATTATTTAGATCAGTACACAGAGTATTTTTAATATTTCATGTATTTCCTCTGAGGGTCATTTGCAAAGAGGCTAGTAGTTTCAGAGTTGTTGATCTTACATCTCCCTATGCCTGAGAAAATTAAATTAGAGCTAAAAAGAAGTGTATTCCTATGTGACCAATAAAGTTTATTTAGAAAGAATACACTGAATTGTCATTTTCACAAGAAGCACAAATAATTAATGCCAATAATATTACAAAGGACACATAAGTGATTGTTATTTGTTACCTTTTGTTAAAAGTTCATAAGACACATTAAGTACCATCCATTCAACAGCCCATTCATGGTAATCTCTTGGCAAGCAATCAAAGTGTACACTGCACACAGGATTTGTTTTGAGCCCAAAATAAGACTAAACAGTTAATAAATTATATTTTAAGCTCTAACATGCTAACCCTACTGACATATGTCTGGTTGCACTAATATTGCATGTTTTGAGAAGAATAGGGGGTAATTTTGATGAATTTTGCTATTCTAAAACTATAGATACTTTAATTCTGCCCTGTGATCCCAGCCCAACTGCAAGTGTCACAAATATTGAAGTACCACCGGAGTAAACTGGGCAATTTTTTCTACATAAGCACAGCTGAATGCTCTCTTACAAGCTTTTTCAGAGTTTTTGACCGCAACTTAAATCTGGACAAATTATATATTTTCAGCCATATGTTGGGGGAGATCTAAAAACCCATCTAAGTTGTATATGTCCTCCCTGACCCTCTCCAGCTGTCCACTAACTTCTGGTTGAGACCTTTGACTATTTTTCTCTGTATATTGTTATGGTTTGGCTCTGGTGTTTTGAAGACCTCATGTTTTTAATCTCTTTTTTCTTTCCCTCTTTCTTTGTAAACAGAGCTAAAAAATGTAGAAACTTAGCATAACAATACAACAAATAATGTACATTATATGTTTGTCTAAATAAAAGATCAGAGAATGAAAATGTCAGCTACAGAAATTTCTGTATGTCTTGTCTCAAAGCCAAGAATTTAAGTCATGGTATGGTCATTAATTACAACTCTTGGTTGTGAATGGATGTTTTTATGTGAAAATTCTGGCCTAGAGTATAGTTTAGCACAGCTAAAACCAGGAAGACACTGAGATGTTTGGTCAGTGAAAATCAGTTGTTTGTAATTGTGATCATTTGGAGAGCTTCTCCACTCCAACATTTTAGAAACACAAACAGGGTCAAGTGTCCAAGAAGGAAAAAAATCTTAATCTCTGGAACAATTCACATCCAAAAGATACATAAAAAAGTTTGTTAAACAATAGATATATGCACAATTTATATAACAAAATGCATAAGACAAATAGTTTTTGGCAGATTAAAACAGTTTCAAAATTGTAAGTCACACAAAAATCATTGAATACTGTATCACTGACATGTTATCTCTTTTAAGAAAGATGGAAAAGGACATTGTACTATTAAATATGGATAGTTCCTTTCTTCCTGCTACATTGCATATAAAAAGACTGCAAAAAACAGAAATTAAACAAACACAAAGACACAAAAAAATGAAGATATATTACGCACAGACATAAATTCTCACTCATTGGTCAGAACCATCTTCCACAGTGTGACACAGTCTATGTAGGGAAGAAAAGTGGAAGAAAGTCTAAAATCCTCCACAAAAGCTACAAAGTGAGCAGCAAAGCACCATGTCGCCTTAACGTTGGCATGATGATGGTAAAGCTGCAGTGAAAAAAACCTTCCCAACTAATAATGTGATAAACATGCTACTGTAAAAAATTTCTAGCCCCACAGAATCATGTCACTTCCTGCAAATTTCCTGCCCAGAGATTTCAGTTCACTGTGAGCAGACAGAGGAGCTACAAGATAACAATGGAGATGGATAAGTTGGTATTTAGTGTTTAGACGACAATACCAAACAGTGCTGAGTGCTGACTCGATGCTTCCCAACTCCCCACTGCCTTATGAACATAGAGTGATCACTAAAGGTAAAACTGCCAGAAGAGCAAAAAACGTAGTTTAGCATAAGATAGCATTAGCAAAAACATTAGGGGCTTGGCATAGCAAAATATTACTCTGAGACATTTGCTTATAATTTTGACTTCAATATCAATTGTTTGCCCCACTTGAGGGAAGCGAAACAAACTGATAACTCAACATGGGTTTACACACACTTCTGAAGTTGAACTCTAATGGTGACTGTATTAGCAAATAATTTCCTATTTACACATCTAGCAGATATGGCTACAATTCTGCATTTAAGTCTGATTTTCACCCTTCTTTTAATTCTGTTAATGTCATTATCTAATTTTTTACTGAAACCAACTGCCTGCTGCTGCTTGAAATGAGTGTGATGTGATCAGAGACTAAATCTAAAACTTTAAAATTATGCTCGGCCAAAAAAAGGAAAGACAGAAAAAAGAAAAAAACTTAAAATAGACCTAAAAGCTCCATAGAGCTGAGAGAAACTGCAAAGTAGGTGATAAAACTCTGTGAGTTTACATTTCACTTTACACTAAGTCTTGATCCATTGCTAATATAGAGGCATTAATTAGTACAGCTTTAAATGTTGCTTATTTTCTAGTATTTGCAACACTGCTTTATTGTACTACCAGATGTTTTCCTAATTATAACATTTAGATGCCATAATTAAAAGTAAATGTCTTTTTTATCTTTAAATGCAACATTTTTCTTGTAGATTTGTGACAAAAACTGATGAAACTAAAAGTAACCTGTCTATAACCTCGTTAAAAATTCTTACTCCTGAACATGGACTTTAAGTTTTATTCTAACCCTATACTATGATGTTTACCTGCATCAATTCAAACAGCTTTTAGCAAGTAAAGGTAAAAGGGAATTTTGCAGCTTCTCAGTTTCAAAAATCAATGAACAGATGTAAATTCCTGAATGGGCTGTACGTATGGAGTAAGTCCTTACAATTCATTTGGAAGGATCCAGGTCTTTAATGACTGGTTCTCTGTTCAGGTAGGTGGCCCAGTAAACCAGGTTAAAGCTGCCAAACAGCACAGGGAACATGATGCGGGAGATGCGGTCAATCTTACTGACGCTGTTAAAGGTTTTCTTGCTCTGCTCAGGCTTTGTCTCTGCTGTCGTCTTGTTGGGGTCACTTAGAGCACACTTGGAGATGGTGGGCAGTGTGGAGTCTTTTGTGATGTTTGGAGCATAGTTAGCCACAGCTACAGCATAAGCATTGTTCTTCTTCATGATAGAGGCTTCCTTTTTCTGCAAGGACAATGGTTTAGAGTGAGAGACCTGTTCAGTATAACTACTTAACCATGGTTGTTTGATATTGAGGTGCATAAAAACTTTGCAACATGAATACTTCTTTCCTCCAATAATTAAATTTATTAATTTCTTCTACAGTGAAATTCTGTTTATTGCATTGGCAATACTCAATTGCAAATAATTATACATGTTCAGTGTTGCACCTGGGAGTCTAGCTATTATTATCCATCCAATGGGAACAAGCAGACAAAGAGAAAGGGCTGAAAACCATCCATTTCTATTCGGCCATACATCACTTATTTACAATCTGTTTTATTAGCTACTGCCTACAAAACCCAACATTTTATGCAATGTTTCACAAAAAGCACCTAGCAGGAAAGGAAAGGACTATGCTTTAAGCTTGTTTAAGATAATTTTAATGTAACACACTACGAACAATAGAAAAGTGTCTGGAATCATATTTGAGAAAAACAGCTTTTCTACCCTGCTGGGCCTTCATCAAGCAGGAAATACAAAGGTGGAACTGACAACTTAATGGTGGCTAAAGAAAAACAATTACCTAAAAAAGCATTGTTAGGCAGTCATTATACAAGGCAGTGTTATATTAGTACTTTTTTAGCAGCGGGGGCAAAGGATTTTGCTGTGCCTGGGTTATGGTTGCATTGATGTGGTGCTACAGATGAACTTTTTGACTCTGGTAGGTGGAAGTATTCACCAGTCAAGCATGATTTTTACTTGTCAAAGTGTCCACATATTTGCTGTGATTTTAGTAGTTAATTGTAAATGCTGAAAGCACCACATGTTCTCCTACAAAAAAACCCCTCAATTATTATAAATATTTTTCCGCAGAACTTTACATTAGCCTGCACTGGATGAAATGGTCACAGTCAGAGTGGGGGACACCATCACTAGAGTGAAGAGGAGCTGTTAAACTGTCCATGTACACTATCTGTAAGTAACTCTCTTTCAAACAATCTCATCTGCATATCTAATTTATATACAAATGAGAAAAAAAATCCCTGAGTCTCCAAGTGACAGAAGCACAAACCGACTGTACCACTGATTACAATATAAACTTGAACAACAAATAGCTGGAGGGAAGGACAGACAGCCACTTCTCTTCACTACTGTTGTGATCACATTTTTGACACATAACACATAAAATTCACACTTTGTGCTCATCAGGTTGTCTTAATTCTTAATTCTAGACATTTAGGTGATAGGCTTTACTAAGAGGCAGGAGTTTGAGAGGTTCCCCTTCATCCATGGTGTCTGTGGAACTCAGAGCCCCGAGTCAAACAGCAGTTAAAATCACTTTTGATTACATTTGGGAGCACAGCTGAATGTGAGAAGTTAATTAGTATGCAGTATTATTTGTTTGTCTATCCCCTTCTCTGACTCCTCTTTGGCCTTTCATATCTATCTTAGGAAGGAGGTTCTGTGTCAGTTGATAGGAAACCCCACACAGTCATTGTTAGGATCTGCAGTACTTTGTCCATTTCCCTTTGTTTCTCCCGTGTTTTTCTCTATTCTTCTTTGTTTTATGTTTTTCCCTGGTTTGGTCCCCTGTTTATTGTGTCACTGGCTGGGTGTCTTTGACCTACATTCTCCTCACACACCTGCAGATCATATACACTGATTGCCAGCTACCTAATTTAAACCTGGCCTTCCTCTCCAGTCTTTGCCACTTGGTTGTGAAACCTTTAGTCGTAACACCTTGAGATTCCACCACGATCGTTTTTTGAAATTCTGCCTTGCTTTTTTGAATTCCGCCTGAACTTCCCCTATTTCTTGTGTCTGCATTGTGGGTCCTAATCACAACTGCTCAATTATAACAGTCATCCCTGTATGATTAATTGTGAAGAGGAACTGTCCCTGTTAGTGTGTTACAACTCTACCTTGTCGTTGACAACACTCTTTCCATCCCAGGCCCAGCCTCGCTTGGTGAAGTAGTTGACAGTAGCAAATTCAATGAGAGCAGAGAAGACGAAGGCATAGCAGACAGCAATGAACCAGTCCATGGCAGTAGCATAGGCCACCTTGGGCAATGAGTTACGGGCACTAATACTCAGGGTTGTCATTGTGAGAACTGTAGTTACACCTGGAAAGAGAGAGCAAAATGAGGAAAAAAAAGTTATATTCAGTAAGAAAAAAAATATCAAATAAAAACTAAGTAAATTAATATTAAAGAAGCGGCTCTATGATAACTGTTATTTTAATAAAACATTTCAAATGATAACTGATGGCGAATATCCTGAATTTCTCTGTTAAGTTATTTTTACAAATCTCTTATAGTTTTTCACGATTGCTTAAGCACGATTTTGAAAACAGGGCTCGGAATTCTGAAACACTACACACAATTAGCACAACCACACACATAATATGCAGAACACCTCAGATCCAGTGCAAAATGAAACGCTCTTGTAAAAACTATATACACATTTATAAAGACCATATTTTGTTACCATATGAAACACACATTTCATAAGGCTTAATTCTGTTTGAACCAGTTACACACTGCTGTGTTTAACTTAAAACACTTTTAGCAA
>JAPZDV010000007.1:23927182-23939394 GCA_029814665.1 Acanthurus lineatus
AACACACATTTCATAAGGCTTAATTCTGTTTGAACCAGTTACACACTGCTGTGTTTAACTTAAAACACTTTTAGCAATTCTACCTCTCAGTGATTAGATTACTGTAAGTGAAGTACAAGTACAAATATACAACATGGTAAATTCACCAAAGACAACACAAGATCAATGCTGCAGACTATTGAAAAATATGATTTATTTCTCTTCATATAACCAAAATCAGTCAACATAGACAATCACAACAAAACATGTCCCAACACTGTAAGCCCAGAAAATAGACAAATAAAAATACTGTACTACCAGTATAGGTTAAAAGTACTTTAAAGTAAAAGAAGAAAACAAAAAGAAATCTAAATAAAATAAATTAAATACCACACATCTCTTCTCCTAGCTGGAACTGGCCAGGGAATATCATCAACATCGCAGGCAATATTCACATTGGCAAGACAACATGGGAAGAACCGTCTTGAATGACGGATCGACGGATCCATCCTTGCACAACTACGGCGTCGATTTGGTCACAAGCCTCTTCCATGGCCTGAATGAGGGGCACCTGAGCCTGGGGCCGGAGATCATAAACCTTCACCGCCATGCTGAGAGAAACTCTTTGATGGGGTTTAGAAATGGAGAATACGGTGGAAGGTACAGTACTGTAAACTGTGGATGGTGTTGAAACCAGTTCTGGACCAGAGCAGAGCGGTGGAATGACACATTGTCCCAGATGACAATGTGTTGCATCTAGTGCATTTGGTTAATTACTGTGATGAGGTTGTGTAATTGGTCCAAAAATGTGAGAATGAACTGTGTTGTAAGGGCCCACATTGGCATGAGAGTGGAGGACCCCATTCTGTGAGATGTCAGGGCAAAGGGTGATGTTACCCCCACGTTGCCCTAGGACATTAATTATAGCCCTGTGGCCAATGATATTTCTGCCTCTCCTTCTTGCTTTACTGAGGTTGAACCCCTCCTCATCTATGTAAATGAATTAATGCGGGATTTCCTCAGCATCCATCTGTAAAACTCTCTGAAATACAGTGAAAGACAAGATTGTGTAGTTTGGCTTAGGTCTAGTATACAGTAAATATACATGTAAAAACGGTTACGTGTGCAGTATGTAACATCACAATGCTAAAGTGCATAATACATACCTCCACATACTCATGCTGCAGCTGTTTGATCCTCTCTGAAATCCGCTCAAAAGGCAATTGATAAAGTTGTTTCATTTGAACTTGATGTCTTTTCAGGATGTGTGCTAGTGTTGTCAGAGAGACCTGATGGACATTATTGAAAATGAGATTGTCACCAATAATATTGGCTTTAAGTTCTCTGAGCCTGACGGCATTATTGGCCAAAACCATGTTTATGATCTCTGTCTCTTGTTCTGGTGTGAATATTGGCCCCCTTACTCCTTGTCATTCTTGGCCCTCAATCCTACAGTATATATATAAAAAAATACATGTAAGCTACTGTAAAATGACACAGGAAGGGGTATCAAAAGTGCTGATATGGTGCATACAATACAGTAAGCAGCTGATTACTGTAACTGTTGACAGATTTTTTTTTTTACCTGTTTTCTTGTTGAAATGTCCTTATGACAGATGCCACTGTAAATCTGCAAAGATTTGACTGAACTCTTAGTCCAGCCCCCCTCAGCGTCAATCCATGGTTCATGACATGATCAACTAGTGTTGCACGAATTTCATTTGACAAATTTGGTCCTCTTCTTCTTTGAGGACGTCCTCCTCCTGCTTCAGGTCTTCCTCTTCCTCGTCCTCTACCTCTACCTCCTGCTCGTCCTCCACGGATTCCCCCTCTCACTCTCACTCTTCTTCCTCTGACTTCTTTCATTTTGGTTGAAAGCAGGTGAACTCACCTGCTGCATTTTTGTAGTGCTCAAACCTGATTGGTGTGTCTACAATAAAGCAATCATGTGTCTGCACACCTGATGTGTGTGTTTAATCAACTGGCTCATGGGTGTGGTGATTTGTCAGTCAGTGCTTTGGAATTGCAAGGAAGGGACATGATATACTTGTGTCTAATGTATACAATTGTGTTTAGTGTTTTGAAAATCACTGTGTGTATTGTTCTGCAAAAAGTGTGAGGCTGACTTTGTGTTTATAGTGGTGAGAATCCGGTCAAGTGTTTTGCTCCTTGAATGTAAGGTGTTGATAATTATGTAATTCTTTTGTTTTTAGTGTTTATGCAATAATAAAAAACTGCAAAAACCCTAATGGCAACTGGATGATTGCTCTTTAGGAGTGTCATATAAATTAATAGTTATTAAAGCATGACTCTAGAACAGCTGGAGCACTGAAACAGCAAATCAGGAAACAGCATGGTAAATTACAAGATGCAAATGTTTACAAAATCACATAGATATGCTAGGACATATGTTTGTTATACTGTAGTTCGTGGAGTGTAAAGGGGCACACTTTTAGATTGCTATGGTTGGCAAATGTTCAAACAATATTTTCTTGTTAGTAAGTTTGAGGAAATCAGGTGCTTCTGAGGCTTATCAGCCACAAAGGAGAAATGTCTCTCCTGCACTCACTTATTGGCTCACCCACCTGGATATACAACTTTGGGTTACTCAACATCGCACCTTAACTAGGATATGCCAGACACTGTATTACTGGAAATGCTTGTTTGAATATCACAAGCAATTCCCTGCTCTACCTGCAGAGTAATAGTTAACACTGCCCCCCATTCTCTGCACCCCTCCATCCCCCTTGCATTTTTGCTCTTCATCTCCAAACACACTTTTAGAAAACTCATTTAAGAATCGTGTTATTCAGAAAAAAACATTTGCAGTATTGTGTGAACAGGAAAAAAGAATCTATGTCACATTGGCTTGCACTCTCCTGGACTAGACTAAAATCTCTCTCTAATCACGCTCACCTGTATGCCCACTAAAATTTGCATAAGCATCGCTAACCAATCAGGATGTGTCAACCCAATATGCCAGCCCTTTATTTGCAATCCCTTTTTCCTTCAGCAACGGTGACTTTGGCCTCTAATCTGCTTTCTCCATGGCCATTGTGTCCTTGTCTTATCACTGTCATCTACTCATATACTTTGTTCTTCTTTGGGAGGGATCATCCTGATAGTGAGGGTTGTGATCCCACCGCCACATATTGGCAATCTTTATCAACTCCTCCATAATCTATACTGTGATGTAGACTGTCATGTGTGTTACAGTTGTTATTTCTGATGCGGATAATATCTATGTTGTTCAAGCAAAAAATGCTCTCCAGTGTCTCTCTGGTAATTCTGGCTCGGGCTGTTGCACTGGGCATATCACATAGGCAGTGTGACAATAATCACACACACAATGCGCATACTACATACTGGTATCAAAGCCTCTCCATCCACTGTGGAGTTAAATGGCATATACAATGTGTACAGAAATGACTGGAGGCTCTATAGCACTGTGCCAATCTGTGTGCAAAGTCCCATGTGATGCTGTCAGAAAGCCCATCTTACTGGACATAGCAAGATTGAGAAATATGTCTCAACATGTTAGGTTTTGCGATTAGATGGAGGAAGAACAACCTCCATCCATGCAAATGTAAAAAAAATTGTGCCACAGGCACATGTCCTTCATGTTTTGACAGAGACACATAAGCTATAGGTGACTTTGTTGAAGCATGATAGATGGCCCTTCTGCACTGTGGTGGTGGAGGGCAACAGTGACAGATGCATGGCAAATGGGTTCAATGCAGTGGCTCCACTAGGGTTGCTGCATATGTGCTGCTTGAAACAATAAATAGGCAGACTCATCTTGCTTTCAAGGAGGCACAAGATCCACCTGGTTACCATTCCCCTATTGATAAAAGAAGATCTGCAGTATTAGCGGTCTTCACATCATCTTTTTGCAAGAACACCACTGGGTCAACCGACCCAGTATGCCGTGGTATTTACAGCCACCTTACTGAGGGCTGCCTGGGAATAGTGGTGGGTGGTATGGGGCCTTTGACAAAAGGACTAACACATGAACCTACAGATGCTCCAGGCAGCATGTCTGATCCTCAAGCCCTACAAGCCCCTGAATCAGGGGAAACTTGTGAGAAATTCCACAATACAAGAGTGATGATCTACATCTAAAGACAGCATGGAACCAGTCCTGCATTTCTTGTTAAAGATGGCAGAGATCCACCATCCATTCATTTTGAGATGGTGCAACAGATTTAGTACATTAGTGGGGAGGAATAAAATAGTCACAAGTGTATCTATTTGCCAACTGAAGCAAAGCCCACTGTGTTTCTTTTTGAAGCCTCAACATGACTCACCCCTGGGGTTGAATGTGTTGGAACATGTGCAGTGGCTGAGTGGGCTGCTTTATGCTTTATGCTAATGTCAATCTCATCATCTCTCTAAATTGAGACAAGAACAGTTGATGGTCATCCTGCTGGCCTCAGACTGCCACTCATGTTTTAGCAGTCAAACCCTTGACCATCCCCCAATTTTGGGGTGTCACCAATGCCTATTAGAGGGCAGAGTGGTTTGGATTTCACTGCTAGTTGAGTGGTTAAATCTCCCTGGCTTAGCTGGATCCAGCCTGTCCTATTTGCAATATCTGTTCTCCTTTTGGTCAGGAGCCATGCAGCTGGATGCTTCTTGTCCTCTACCCAACATGGGGAGACAGAGTGGCAAAATTGTATTTGTTGTGCTCAGTGAGCATGTTGACATGTTTTGTTGACCACACGGCCCTTATGAAAGGCATAACAGTTACTGTTTTGAAAAATCAGCATGGTGGATAATAGAAACAAAAGCTGGTGTTACTCAACTTGTTAAACCTAGAATTTAGTCCACACTGTCTACATTCTGTTGAAATGTTATATATTTCTTGGAAAAATGAAAAAGGCAATTTCAGAGATAGACAGACAATGGGTCTGAAAATGACTTGTATACAAAATTTAAACTTGCTACTTTGAGACTGCTTCAGCCATTATTTAATGTGATGTTTAAAAAATAGTTGCAGATTAATTCCCCAGTGGCACTTCAGGAAACACACCACAAGGTTAGTTTTATTCCTTCCGTTCCTAACTGGACCAAGGGAGTTACATACAACATGAACAACAGGATGAAATTAGTTTTCATATTGCAATTATGTTGTTATTGCACTAGTAAACCACTCAAAGCCTTAACAAATACAATAGGGTTATAGACAAATGCCAGCACAAATGAACTGTGCAGCATATAACAGAGTTTTTACTTGAGCCTGAGTGCAGTGTAGCTCTTCAGATCAGTGCATCTGAATAACTTCAAGTCCTATTACCTCATTAATTACTAGAATTTAACATGGTGTCTCTGCTTCTTTCACTTTAAACTTCTTTAAAAACCCTCTTAGTTTCACAGGAAGATGTGTTAGGTTTTGCCAAAGTTAGCCAATGAATGGGGGGAAATATAAACAGCCTGATAGGCATAATTCTGCCTGCATTTTTAAGTATGTAACCCTGTTATTAATGTTTTTACTTATATGATTCACTTCTACCTGCAAAGGCAGTTTAATGAGTCAGGAACCAGATGTCTCTGGCACTAAAAAATGGCACTAACTCCTTTAGTAAGTCACAAAGGCCTTAAAACACAATCTTTCCTTTGTGTCAATACATGGTGACTCGCTATATCAATGCATGTTATCCTTCAGTGGATAGATGGAAAGTGGGCTCTGTGTTAGCTCCCAACAGGTCTCTGACATTTTACCAAATGGGAAATCAGAGCGATGGTATGGGTTTACTGCGCTTTGGCAGATAAGCTGGGCAAGGCCTCATTGCAGCATGACCCTCATCTGGTGGCCTGCCTGCAGTGGCCTGATAAAATGTTCACCTGTCAGCATGAACACAAAGTTTATAGTCAACACTGCAAACCTGGCCAGAGAAAGCCCGGCAGGTTCAAATAAGGACAGGAAGATTTATCGTTTGGAAATCATGGCACATTTGGCTTTATGTGCTACTCTGTTTCATAGCAACAGTGGACACAAAAACAATAGTTTTAGGTACTTTATACTAAATGGCCAAACACAATCAACCAAGGTTCTATTTTTGACAGAAAAATTGCAACAATAACATGTCAAACTTCATGTCTGTTCGACATCATTTTCAAATAAATAAATCTTTGGGCATTTTTTATAGTTGATGTCGTTTATGATAAATGGTACTTTTTCCTTCAATTTTAAGTAGGTTTGACCCCTCCACATCCACTTGAATTAATTCCTAAGCAGGGTACCAACAAATGCTTTAAGCAAATTTGAAAACCTATATTTTCAAAATAAAACTCTGCACTGAATGTAAGGCTTAAAGAGAATAAAAGCGTCTTGTATTAAGACAGAATAAATATTAACTATTGGTATAGGGCTGCTGAAGCTTACAAGAATAATAGCAATCTGCCAGTCATCAATAAAGTTTATGTCAAGCAACAGAACCAATAAAAACAAAAAATGTGGTCGAAGTTGTCAATGACATTTAAGGTGCATTGATTGAAACAAACATTAAAGTGTACACTGAATAACATGCAATAAACTGTTCATATTTAAAAAGTTGCTGGTAGCTACCAGTTGGCTGACCTTTGAGTGGCAGAGTGAATTAGAGTTTTCTGTCTGGAACAAGTTGTATAATGAAATTAAAATGTGGTTCCCTCTCGATTGATTAATTGATTGTATAAAAAAGATAAAATTACATCATATACATTTACATCATAGCATCGTTCTGACATTCAAAAAAAGAGCACTACAGCTTTGATGAATAAGTGATTAGTTTTTATGAGCTCTTTAGTCTTGTTCTGTTATAGAGTTTAGAATGTTAAAATGAGAAACTCACCAAAGACGGTTCTGGCTGGCACCGACTCTCGGTTGAGCCAGAAGGAGACCTGGGACAGGATGACTGTCATGATACAGGGCAGATACGTCTGGATCACAAAGTAGCCAATCTTCCTCTTCAGATGGAAATGAGCTGTCATGACTGTGTATTCTCCTGCAGACAACAGGGACAATAGAAACATACAATGAGAAAGGACAGTCATATGCAGTGAATGCTGGTAGTTACAGATATGGACAGCTTTAGTAGACTAATCAAAAGTTATATACATCAAGCAACCAATACTCGCATGGTCATGTATAACATTAATCACAAATGAGATATGTAAAACCTAGTGTGGTGAATACTCAATTCTGCTTTATTAGCCAAACTTTCTGTTTTGGATTGAAGAAGCTTTACACAGGCAACACAAAGTGTTTCTTAAGTCAAGACTTTGCTGTGTGTGCCTGTCAAAATTTGCTTTGATCACTGTGTGTTGCTATAAGCTCAGTTTTCTTTGTTATAGGTCAGGTGCACTGGTTTGGTTGGAGCAAATTCACATGGCTATTTCTCTATCCCTGTGATGTCCTCTGATGCTGTAAACTTGAACGGATGATTGGAGCTGCTGCAGCTCCAACCATCCGTTTCCATCCTTTACTCCCTCAAGGTTAAGAATAAAAAAAAAGAAACTTCAAAGAGTTAGAAAGAAAGTGGATTATTGTCAAAAACCACATGAAAGCACATTGGTGTTGTGAGTTAAATATAGTTTCTTAACTCAAAAACAAACTGGAGAGGTTCCAGTTTACCTCCTGGCCACTGCAGAAGTGTCCCTTGAGCAAGGCGCTGAACCCTCCTGCATATAGTACCGACTACATGGCAGCTCTGTCTCTCTGTCCTTTCCCCATCTCTACACTAATGCGTGTCAGCAGGTCCTTGCTGGTGCATGTGAGTGGGTTTTCACATATCAGTTTTATAAAACCTTCAATGCTGCTCTTTTTTTTAAGTTGATTTAATTATGCTTTAGAAAGACCCAAGCTAACAGGCCTTCAAACTGTAATATAATAAAGATATAATAAAGCGACATGATACTGGCATTTCTTGCGATAGCATTGCATTCATCTCTTAAACACACCTTTCAGGCAATTGACAATGAACTCCTCTTCGGTGAGCCCGTTAATGTTAACACTGTCAACAGTAATGGCGAAATGGCTATCCCTTTTAAAGAAATGTTTGCATAAAAATTCTGATAAATCAAGGAACTGCAGATAAATCTTATTTAACTTCTGATTAAAAAAAAAGCATTTTACATTACATATGACACAGACTGACTTTCTGATTGCAATTCTGAAAACTTTAAAGTCTATGTAAAGAAATTTCAGTGTTTTGTCTGTTTTAAGTCATTCACATTTGGCTGGGAAGGTAAAAACACATCTTTCTGTGCTACGAAAAATCCAGAACACATTTTCATCATCACTTCATCATTCACCTCTACTTAATCCTTTGTTTGAAAATATTAATTAGTTTTGCATAAAGACAAATTCTTTTTTAAGAGACATCAATCGCAATTTTATGTCTCTTCCTCTTAAACAGGCCAGATAGTTTGCTAGTTATAGACTTCTTTCACTATAAATCTAACTTCAGGATAAATGCCAAAGTTTTGGTATAGTGCCTTTAGGGACACAATATGCAGCTGGTCTGTACTGATCCAACTGGCTTTTTGTATTAATGTTATGTTAACAAACTCACCCCTGAATTGTTTACCAAATTTTTTACCAGTATGTTCACATCTCCTTTGGAGGATAAAAATACTTGTGATGATGTCTTGACAAACATTTCTGGCAGCTACAGAGCTTCTCTTCATCCCATTTTGGACTATTGGATCATATTTTACCACTATGGTAGCCTTGTTATTCTCAGCTGATAAAGGTGTGGGCAAGCAAAGCTACAGTGACTCTCAAAGACTGTTTTACAGTAAGTGCAAAGCCTGGTGCACTTTCAGAGAGGAGAAGGAGAACCACATAAATCTTGAGATATACACATCAACTGTGACATCATAAATCAGCAAATATGTTGATAATGTGATGATCATAAAAAAAAATAATAACTTCTCGACCTAAAGGGACTTGATGAATGGAGAGGTCATGCTTTACCCAGAGCCAAACAAACCTACTTTCAGTCTGGTGACAAAGAATCATAAAACACCACCACAGCAAGACTGAAAGCTGGCATCAAGGAGGCAAATCAGTGACATCAGCAGAGACTTGAGAGGGTCATAAAAATCAACAACACCAGAGATCTGTGGCAAGCGATTCAGAATATCACAGCCTATAAAAGCAGGAGTGCCCCTATTATGTGTGAGGCCGCACTGGCAAATGAGCTTAACTTATTTTATGCTTGCTATGTTCTCCTGAACAAAGAGTCAGGTATAAAGTGTATTCTATCTGTAGAGAAGCAGCCACTCTCAGTATCCACAAAGGGTGAAAAGAATTCTGCTGAGAATGAAGATGACTAAAGCTACTGGTCCTCTTACCTTCCCTTAAAACATTTGTCAGTCAGCTAGAGAATGCTATCACAGGCATTTTTGACACATCAGTGACACAGGAGAGTGTTCTCACCTGCCTCATGACAACCACAATTGTACCTGAAACTAAAAAGTCTGTGGTGTGTCATCTATACATTACTTTTCTCTCTACGACTGAGTACCACACACTGCAACTGGATGTTACACTTCCTCACAAACAGACCCTACACAGTCCAGATTATCCTCCACTCTACTGCTCCACACTGAAGCTCCCCAGGGTTATGCACTCAGTACCCTCTTGTACACCCACGACTGTAATCCTTAACATGGAGGGAGATTCACTGAGATGTATGCAAACAGAATGTGAATATAATGAAAAGATCAGTTCCCTTAGGGCAAGTATATGTCTAGCTTAGGGTATTAAAATGTCTAGAAAAGACCCTAAATGTACTATATCCATATCTCATTTGTGGCTGTACAGTCATCCAGCTTTTCTATATTGTTGGTTAAATGTATTATTCTTTCTGACAACTTCAGGTCAGCAAACATGCTAACATGAAAGTCAGGCTGCTCATTATTTTTGTTCTTTATAATAATAACACAGTACAAAATGCCCTGTAATGAAGCCTTTTAATCCTTTTCTTCAGTATTCTCCTTTGTCTCTTTGTTGGTTATCTGACTTGACATGAATGCCTGTTGCTCACCAGTGCTGGATTTAATGGTCTCCTTCCCAACAGTCTGGCCCACTAAGTCATACTGGTTGAGTCTGGATCCATCAGCTGCCACGTCTACTGACTGGGAGGCATTACGGGTCCAGATGTAAGTTACTTCAGTCTTAGTGTAGGCATCTGATGCAGAGAGAGCAAACACACTGATCACCAATTCAACTGTAAAAATTTTTTCATCACATTCGACCCACAGTCTCATTCTTGTAGTGCTGCACAAAGCTCTTGGCTTAAATTAGAGATTGCATGTACACCTCTGCATACCCCAATGTCAAGAGAGGCATAATTACTCCCACACAGACAATCACACCCATGAAACAGTCTTATCACTTCATGGAGAGTATACTGTAGTGAGGCTGGGTTCAGATGGAACCAACTTTCAGCTTTAAATATATGCTTGACTCTTTTTTAACCCATACCTCATTAAAATGTTTGTTATTTCTACTCAGACATAGGACAGCTTCAGTGACCCATCGACAAAAGAGCTTTGGACAGAGTAGTTAGTACAATTACAGAATCACAAAACTATTAATGGCAATTCATTTTATATACGGAAATTCTAAGGAATTCAAAGGAATTCTAGGAAGTAAAACAGAATTAAATTTTCTCCACATTTAAGATTTTGCAGCACATACCAGTAAATAACTAAGAAACCAGCCATAACCTGGTCTAAGCACAGGGCACAAACGTAAAAGAACCTGTACTGTAAGATACGGTGCAGTTGGCCAACATGCTCACACACTTCTCCACAATCACACACACCGTTCTTTTCTGTTTTTGCCTCCCAGCAGTGTAAATATTTAAGTGTGCTTTGGACATATTTAGTAAAGTTAGTAAAGAGTCCTTTGAAAACATTTTCGATCACAAAGTATAGATTTTGAAGTAAACAGTGTGTGCATCGCGCTTTTGGCCAAGACGCACACACACCTTTCATTTATACGACCCCCCCCTTATTAACAAATAAGGAATAATTGCAATCATAATGCCAAATTAATCTTAATGGACAGGATGAGATCACAGCCGTCAGATTGTTTTTAAAAGATCGGTCGCTGACAGTTGGAACAACTTCCGTGTTCATGTCAGCGTATTTATTTGATCAGAAAACAAGGATTAAATAATAATTATCTATAACATGAACCCCAAGCCAAGAGTTCTGTCTCCTCCCTGCTCAATAGCCTTTCTTTGTTTGAATTTAATATCAACAAACGGCTGAAAGAAAAACAGTCCTTCAACCATTAATTACCACATGTATTCCATTCACAAAATGAATTTAATTTTTAGGTGTGTGCGTTTGTGTGCCTACATGCGTGCGTGTGTGCGTGGGTGCGTGCGTGCGTGCGTGCGTGGGTGCGTGCGTGTGTGCATGCGTGCATGCGTGCATGCGCGCCTGCGCACGTTTGCCTGTGCAGGTGAAAAGGTAAGGTACGAAAAGATTTGACAAAATATGGAAATGTTTGCTTTCTAAACAATTTGACTTAAAGGGGGAATTAGCTGAGAGCTCTCTATTACACAATACATTCATTGAACTTCATCCCTGTCCAGCCAAATGAATAAATTAATGAATAAATAAATAAATTCTTCCAGCGCAGCTGTCTGTTTAAGTTTGCGCCGGGTGTACGATAGCAATACACCTGTGCCAATGGCGCACGGCGCAACCAGTCTTTAAAGGTAATGAGAACAGACTCTCTGATTGGTTGTTGCATTTCCATGATCTTAATTTAGTCAGAACAACTTTAGCCAGAGGTGAATTAAATTTTCAATTGCAGTAAGTTACTTTGGAGGCCTAAGGCGAAGAGAGCACACCTCCCCACCCTTCCCCTCCATGTGCCTACATAGACAGACTACTCAGAGAGAGCAGTGGTAAAGACCTTAATAATGTATAGAACAAAGTATGCATTGGTGAAAATGCAAATAACATTGATTAAGTAATACAGAGCTTGAAAAGGAGCAGAAGTATAGCTTAGTTGCAAAACAGTTTGCACAGTAAGCAGGGACAGTATGCAGGTGAAAGCAGTTTTAATATTGCAGCTGTATAAGATTTGTCATCAAATGCATAGAAGGAATCAGCTGAGCCATCAGCAGATAAGGGCTGGCTGATGCCTAATAAAAAGCACTAAATAAATATTTATCTGCATGTTGAATTTTTTTTCATTTTGCTATGCACGAGAGTAGAGTGAG
>JAPZDV010000007.1:23957240-23968272 GCA_029814665.1 Acanthurus lineatus
CTGTCCGAGGTTTCTGCCTGTTAAAAGGAAGTTTTTCCTCCCGCTAGTGCTTGCTCATGTGGGAATTGCTTTCAATTTTTGGGTCCTATAAATTTAAAATGTAAATGTATTTATAAAGTGTGGTATTGATCTGCTCTATATGTAAAGTGTCTTGAGACAACTTTGTTGTGATTTGACGCTATATAAATAAAACCGAATTGAATTAAAATCCAGTCTTGTCCTAAAATCAGCTGATTACTAAACTATCAATAATGATAGTAGAGAAGGATGAAGGAAATATAGAGCAGCATGAGGAAGGACAGAACTTCTGTTTGCAGCTCTGACAATCTCAGCTCTGGTTCTGAATTGAAGTCAAATGGCCAAATTACTTTTGAACCAGCTGCTGGTTCTACAGCCATACACTCACACGTCAGCTGTCTCAGCAGCCATGCAAGAGTGACACTACAAGGTGTGATAGGATTTTATTACTAACTTTTCTGAAGAAGACCAAGATTTGTTTGAATGTGTGATGTGAAGTAAATACAGTGTGGAGCACCTCTCTATGTCTGCAGTGGTGGTATCTTGGTGAAACTTGAATTGAGTACATACCCAGCTTTAGCCAAAAAAATAAAAAGTATCTTCCAAAGATAAAAGTCTTAATTGTACAAATTTCCTGTTTCTTGAAGAAGTGTGTCCTTTAGTTCTAACAATTCTTTCTAATAACCAACTTGAGAAAACATCTTCATTGACAACATACACTAACAACATGCACCAAATTGATTACCCATCCAAAGCATAGAAGAACACACTTTCATTGTCTTCAAACAGATAATGCAAAGGCAGTGTTTCTGGGGAACACATATGAGTGACGGACAACAGTTTATTTTTTGTTATCTCCGGTATTTACTGTACTGTTCCTTGTTCCACTGAAGTTGACTGTGGTTTTAGAAAAAGATCAGAAATCTAAGGATTTTCGATTTATTTTAACATTGTGACTGATCAAATGATTCAGATATAACTACAGGTATTTGCTGTTGACCGAGCGTTTTCCTTTTGATAAACCTGAAAAAAGAACTAACACAGTTAGGACACACTGTGTGAGCTGAATATAAAATTAAAGTTTCCATATGAGATTACTACATAATCCCATAGGTGTTCATTCATAGTTTTGATGCCTTCAGTGAGAGTCTACAATGTAAATAGTCATGAAAATAAAGGAAAAACATTGAAGGAGAAGGTGTGTCCAAACTTTTGACTGGTAGTGTAAGTGACATGTCACTTGCAGATTCAAATGAAAGTGATATCATATAGTCGTGTACAGGAAGGCTTGGCATTTAAGTGGTAACTGCACTGGAACAGCATTGCTAGGTTACAGTAACATGGATATTGAAAGATCACTTTCAATCCTCTTAGCTCAATAAATTACAAATAATTTTAAAATGTAAAATTAATTAATAAATTAAAATTAATATTAATACAATGTTATATTTAAAACGGCTTTTACCACATCATATGTTTGCCAAATTAGATGAAAGTACACTGACTACAAACACTCACATTTCATTAGCTAACAAGCTGGTAAGGTTATTGAATAAAAGGGCTAATGACAAGATTACACTATTGTAATACCAACATTTTCACATGGATAAAATGGTAACCATATAAAATTACAAAGACAAATGTGTGCGGGTTCCGCTATTGCTAAAAACATCATCAAATGTTTCCAACTTGGGAGCATGAAGCTTTCAGAAAAATTTGGCTTACAACATCATGAATATCACATGAGGGCAGCATTCATATGGACTGTTCTTGTGAACACGGTAAACACAACCTCATTGAAGGCCCCAATAAAACCAGGAATGAAAAAAATGGCAAATAAAAAAAAAAAATGCATTTGAGGGATACAGTCCTGTCTTAACTGTTGAGTTGTCAGGTTTGAGGTCCGTCCCAACCCAAACCAGGAGACTATGTGCTGGTGTCAGGGTCAGGTGGCTTAATACATTATTTAAGATTACAATATGTGTTATCCCTTTGCAATACTGTATAAGAATTATCTCAGATTTGGGTTTACAATGAACAGCCAACGTAAGATAATGATTATTAATATGTTAAAATGTAATGCATCAAATGCATCTATATTAGAGTTGCATGGCAGTCCATGATCAGATCAGTTTTTTAATAACACAGTCTGACCCTTGCCGTATAATCACTCTCCTGGTTGGAGTGGCTGAGTTTCCAATAGCAACAGGACAAGCAGGGCTGACAGGTCTGTCTGGAAGATTTTATCTGCTGGATGTGTGTAATTACATCTGAGCCAGCCCAGCTTAGGGGCAAATTTCTTTAAGGAGACCTGGGAAAAAATCTTGTTTAGGACAATTTTTTGTGGTTGTTATCACTGCCAAGAGATTGTATCATAGTGTTAAGTGACAGGACATGTGTACAATATATATAAATATATTTTAATTTTCTTTGTAAACATGAACTTTTTTTACTTCATTATTGGTGTGATATAATCCTTTGTGTTAACAGACACTGTTTGGTTAAGGAGAACTTTTGAAAGTGGCACTAGATCATGTGAAATTATCATTTGAAGACCATGACTACTTATTACAACTTCCATGCTAACTATTAGACATTACAAATGGAATATTATAGTATCCTGTGCCCTCATTTTGGTCCTGAATTGATCATCAGATACAGACGCAAGACCCAAGGCAAAGCTAAATAAGCAGAAACTGACGCATTACAAACTGTTGCCTGTTTTATCTGGATACTGAATCTATAATTTTTTTGTGATCTGTTACAAATAGTTAAGAAAAAATTGTCAGGTGTTTGTTTTTGTAATACACAATGTCAACACAGGAGAACAAAGTGCAGCACTAATCCTCATGCTGGAAATGTTTTTTTTCACCTTGATATTTATTATTGTACCTGTTTCAACTATGAAAAACTAAAATATAGAACTTTGAAAGATTGCCCTTGCAATAAAAAGAGGACAGAGGGCATTTTACATCATACTTGGAAAAAAACAGAATTTTTTTTCTTGTCTTTCTGGTCTTCAGTGCATGTCCCAATAAAGTGTTATTTATAGATATAGAAGCAGTTTAAGAAGGAGCTTTGTGTGGCAAGCAGCAGTAAATTAATTATTTAAACATTGTATTTTAAGCCTTATGCATTCTCACAGTCCGCAATTTTTGCCAGCTGTCCTTCCTGCATTTGGAAGTTACAGCTGTGTTTCCCTTGGCCTGGATTATATGTTAATTTTCTCATATTGGTACTATATTTTATAGAGTGTCCTTGGTTTGTGGAATATGCCACTCTGCTGCAACAAAACTTGTTTGTGTTATACTTGACCACTTTTATGTGAACACGCTCATGTTAAGATTGGGCGAACTGAGTTGACTTTTCAAATTTATAAGCACTATTTTGTGTCTGCTCAGTATGACTGCAAGTGGTAGGGTAAGCAGAGTCAGATAACAAAAGATGTCCTAGGTGTATTGACCTGATTCATCATACAGTCACAGCTATGACACATGAAGGCACATGAAGGCACATAAAGAAACACTTAAACAACACGAAATAGGGAATTACTAAAGTTCATTCTAAAACCACTACAGCTTTCCCATATTTCATCTTTGTTGGTAAGGATGAGATTTATGGTCTCAAAAAAGCTCCATCTTTTTAATATACACACTGATGTAACACTGAGGTATTTCTTTACAACTGCAGCTGTCAGTGCCCCAGATTCCTGCACATCTTACAGATTGCCACTTTGTTAAGTTCCTCACTCAAACTCAAGGCAAAAATCCCAAAAACCTTTTTAAAAACCAAGTTATGACTGTTTGAGACTCAGTATTTATTCTGACTGCTCACGACATGCATTCAAAGTTTAAAAGCTTTTAATTTGGGACACCTCAGACATCTTCACTGAACACTTTATGTGTGTTGTCTTGAGACCTGAGAGTATGTTGCATTAGGAAGTGTAAGACTTACCATATCTGTGTCAGACACTGGACCAAAACTGGTCACATAGATATCAGTCTTCACCTCTGTTACTCGGTCTGTAAAGATAAAGATTGAACATTTTTGTTGAACTTCTCAAATATATAACCAAAAAAACATTAATGAATCATCTAGGAGACATGGGTTTAGAAAACTGACTGAACAGGAGCAAGTTGTAATAGAGTGCTATAAAAAGAAAAAAGCTGAAATGTGTTAGCACATGTTTTGTTTCCATTTCCTTCGACTCAAAGTCAGTGTTGGGTTTGTTTTGATTGGGTTTTGGTTATATGCCAAAAATAAAGTCTGTGGTTAACACAGGATTAGTTCATGCCCTTAAAAAAGTAATTGAACACTGAAATCGTGTTTTTCCACTTTCACTAAAATGGCTGTTGCTAAAACATGGCTAAATGACACTACAAAGGTTGACAGAGACGTCATCATGCAAAACCTAGAAACTTATCAAATTTGTCAATAAATTTGTCAGAAAATTATTTTTTTAAAAAAATATAAATTGTTACAGTTCAGTCAACAGCAGACTGTTTAATTGTGGGCACAAGAGATGACGACAGGATATTCATTTATATTAATGAATTAGCATTTGAAGTGTAAAATTTATTTTGTTTAATTTGTGTCTTGATTTTATTAGCAATTACTAATCAGGAAATAATATTACCCTACTGCTTTTTATGATGAAGAACCTTATTAACTGACAATACATCACACTGCTGCCAATGCAGGTGTGCTGTTCCAATTGAGAACTGTTTCAGTTGATGACTGCCTGTCCTGGAGTAATAAAGCTCATGTCTGTTTGGGACAAGTCTGGCTGTGATCACGTGTGCCATGCATATTGGGATCGCTAGGTTTTTACAGTATGGTCATTTTATCAGAACTAATAGTTAAACAATAATAATAAGCTTAATCATGTTAGCTTTAGCTAACATTTTAGCTGCTGTCTTCGTGGTAAAAAAGAGTTAGCTGCCACTTTTCATCTTGTGTGGAGACTGTTCACCCACAGAACATTAATTAAACTTGAATATACGGCAGGAATGTTAGAATAATCTGTCAGTCTCACACCTCTTGAGGCACTAAAGGTTGTACTAACATCATTTATTCTTGAAAAACGATGAACTCAGCAAGGGTAAGGACATTTCATTTATGCATTTGTGCAATCATGCATTACATGACTCTTAAAAGTCTGAACTTTTGACTGAACGCAACCCATATTTCCACCGTGTAAAGATCACCACATTAATTACACATAGCGAAACTTAATCTAGGAACATCTCTTGATTGATACCTACACTCATACAACCTTCCAGATTAATATGTGTATTGAATGAAGACGAGACACCACGCCAAATAAAAAGACAACTAAGATGCTTAATGGAAGCCAGACTACCAAAATCATAAAGGCAAAGAAATACAGAATTAAAAAAAATTAAAACATTTAAAAGTCAAGAAAAACAAAGAATGGACCCATGCAGTTTAGTAGCACACGGAAATCATTTTATAATAATGCCAAATTTAGTGTACACTTAGTCCTTGAGCAGAAAACAAAAGTGAAAGTAACAGTGAAAACCACCATGTCCTGACAGGAGCTGAAGGGGACTTCTGAGAACATTTAAATCCAACGCACAGCCTAAATTGAGTTCGCAGTCCACATATATGAATATCTTTACCAAAAATCTGTACCACAGGTCAAAGTGCATGCTGTTGACTCCTATAAGTTCCAACTATTTCTACTATCAGTGTTTTTTTTTTCAGACCAAGTATCCACAAAAAAACTGGCAGTTCAAAAAACCTTTACATTTAAATAAAAGGTCCTCGATTGATAATAATAATCATAAAAATAATGGAAATAATAATAATAATAATAACATGTATGTATATTACTTAAAAACACCTAGACGCTGTTTGAACTCAAGGTTTCAATGGATTTTGTGTGTGATACTAAATTTTTGAAAGAGGACAATATAACGTAAAATTTTACAAATACAAGTTATCTACATGTGGGTTACTTATTGATGGAAAAAAATGGAAAAAATGGAAAAAAAATCCCAGATTCTTATAATAAATCTATTTGTCACTTCATATTTTGTGAGATGTTGTTTTAGAAGACCCTTTCATAATATCAAAAAACTTTATATTAAATTTCTCAAATGTTAAACATAAAGGTTTATATGTGTGTAAAAAAATTCTCTCAATTAGCCCATGGTTGGCTTCTATTGGTCTACTGGTGAATAACAACAATGCATTTGATCTTTGCAAATGGTACGGTACGAGTCATTATTTGCAAATCAAGCAGGGAAGCCAGATCTGATCACAAGCGGTCTCTGGTGACACATGTGGACATTTTGTGAGGTCAAGTGTGAACTGGCATACTTAGAGCTGTCCAGTGGTGATCATCCAAAGGAAACTAAACTTTGCCAAAGTCTTTAAATCCCAAATGCTGCAGGTGCAGAGTAGAATACATACATATATCATTTTTTTGACATTTGCTGATAAATAATATTAAAATAAGATTCAGCTCAGTAAGTCATATATGACGAATAGTTATTAGAGACTGTGTCTGTGTAGGAATTGAGCTTATCACTTAGGGAAATACTGATGGATCTCCAGACAAATGTAAAAATAAACCCCATTAAGTACTGGGAACGATAAAGCCCACTGCTTGACAGGGCTTCTACTGTCTCCATACACATGTATAAAATTTGTCTGGTGACCTCTATTGAGTAGAAACAGCCCCCATACATACATAATTTTTGTCTTGCTTGTTGTCAAGGCACCAAGCTCTGATGTCAAGTCTAGCTAGGGAGACTACTGTGAGGTATGCATAAGAACTTATTTGACAATATACAAATTAATCAAGCTAATCAATATACAGATAATCAAGTTATTCATGGTTATTTACAGTGTTAATATAATGGTCCATTTAGAGCATGTGTCTGGTCACCTGCCTGACTCAATATTAAGGCTTTTTTTAGCTCTCGGACAACTCTTACAGGGACTGTCCTCCTCTTTAGCTCCTAAAAGCTCCTTTTTTATTTATATATTTTTTCACCAGTTAGTCTTTAGCTGTCCTCAACTGCTATTTGGTTTGGAGCAGGTAATGTATAGTTGTTTTTTAAGAGCTTCTCTGTTGCAAACTGTTTCCAACTATGGCAGAAAAACACATTATGAGAGTATGAAAAGTGAGTCAAAACAAGACACTTTTGGAGCAGACAGCTAAACAATGAGCTGAAACTTATAATGAAGTTATGTAAAGCTGATGAAGGCTTCCATTTTATGTGATAGTTCTCTGTTATCATAAGTGGTCCCTTTTACATTGGCCCCTTTTATATCGCTTTGACGTTGCCATTATAGTGAAAATATCAATTGTAGTATTTCTGGCTTTAGCAATGAGTAACTGCAACATGCATAATGTGTTTCATTGTTAGTGAGAACAAAACAAGAAAGCAACAGTTTAGGTGACAGTCTGACACCCCTGACACAGGTCATCATTTGTCAGTGCCTTCCAAAATTGTTAGGGAAATAATAAAGGTGATGCATTTCTCATTTGTCATTAGATTAGGCTGTGGGGTCCAAATGAGAGTTCTCCCCAAGATTTTCTTTAAAGGTGACTTTCCCGCATTTCTCTGAAATTTGCAGATTTGTACACAGTTTTTGTGTCTCTAATGATCATTAAAAAGTCACTTAAAAAGTCTGTGATTTCTCCAAACAGTTGCTGCTGCAGTACTTGGTCAGTTGCCTACTGCTTCCTGTTTCCTATCTTAAAATACACCAGTACTACCAGTTAGAAACATCCCTTTACCAGTACTAGCAATTTGCTTATGCCACGGATCAGCTATGTGCAACTCCTGTTAATCATAATAACTTAACATCTGCACTGGTGTTCTTTTCCAGCAGTGATGACCTGATGCTTATCTTACCTAAATAGAATTTAAATGTAAGGTTCATGTTTGATTTTTAAAATGAAATGTGTGTCACACAAAGAGAAAGAGACTAACACTGTCTCTTTGCATTTCATTTATGACTTTTACATTGTTAGAAAAGCAGAGGTGGTGGTCTAGTCCAATGCATGGATGACACAAAACAAGCCAAGACAAACTTTAATCTGTTGGGATAATCTAAGACCACAAAAAGGAATTCTAATCTTAGAGACATGTTGGTTTCAGTCAAACTCTCTCAAGAACCAGATGACATACGGGCAGTTATTGAACAGCAAACAACTCCACAACTAACCACACTTACCCACTACAAAGAGAAATCACACTGAAGCACAGTAACTGTGTCTATGTGACTAGCTGTGAACTATGCAGAATCTCTCCTGCAGAAACAGCTTACAGCCCTGTCTATTATCACATTACTGCAACATTTAAATAGACAGGAAATGTACCACCCACCTTGCTGAACATTTTACTTAACATGGTCAGCAAAAACCTCTGACTCCAAGGTCAACCCATGATGAACCAGGGAAGACAGATAAAGCAAGGAACTTCACTAGTTTAGGAAACTGGGGACATTCTATTGTAATTAGCTTAATTACATGCAGAGAACAGACTCTTTAGCTTTATCTTATTAACATCACTAAAACTTCTTTTTGCTAAAATAACAAAGCAATAATAACTAAGAATTAAAAGTAGGGATTGAATAAAAAACTTATGTTTATGGTAAAAAATGTCAAAATGTTTACAGATGATGGTAATGCCCACTTTCAGGGAAAGTACTCTGATGACCCATGATTGTCATGGCAAGTTCAGCATGAAACTAATTATAACGTAACATGGATGACACAACAGTAGAACAGCACAGCAAAGCAAAAAATGTCACAATTACACATATTTTTAATTATAATTTAGTTCTTCAAGAGTGTAATTTGCAGGGTTTTAAATGGCTCTCAATTTTGTTTTGTTTTTCTTAAGCTTAATTTTTTTTCTTTTTTTAAACCAGTGGATTCGTGTCAAACCCTTAATACAGAACAGCATGAACTTGAATATAAAATATCATCAAATTGACAACCGAAAAACACTGTGGTTAACATAAGTTACACTATGTGCAAGGCATCTGCCATAAACTAATAGTAAATTACTGGAAAATACCTTTACTTGTCTCCGTGACTCTGTGACCTCAGATAAACAGTTGAATGTGTGAAACCTTTCCTGCCTTACCTCCCAAGCCGGGTCTCAGTCTGTTGTCATATCCATCTAGCAGACTGTCCAGAATCTTGGTAAAGGTTGTGATGTCTTTTGAGTTACGTGTTGAATTGGAATCTGCTCTTGACCTAAAAAAAAGGAAAAAAAAGGGATATTTGACACGGACAAAAAATTATTTAATTAATCAATCACTAAAAATAGCTACAAAAATAGACTTTACTTAAGTGCTACTAAGACCTGTGGGTGGTGATACCCCTTGGCAATCTTCACCTACAATATTAAGCAAATAATCCCAGATAATTTCATGCTAAACTGGAAAGAGGATGCTGTGGCACTGCATTCAAGCTATGTCAAAAGCTTATACACATTTTATATTTAATGCAAAATACTGAAATGAAGTTCACTTGCAATAATACAGGGTCTGTGCATTGTCGTGTCCAAAAGAATAGTTTGACTTATTTAAAAAAGCTGATATTTAGTGGCAGGCATGACCCTAATTTGAAGAAGCAGCTGGAATACAGGTGCAGGGTGCTAAGCAACGGCTTGCTGTTGACAGAGGGCAGCAGCTACATTTCTGAATGCATTTTAGCCCCATGGAAATCAACCCACCAAAAAAAGTAAAATAAATAAAGGAGTATGCAGGAGTTTCTAGTTTACTTTTGCTAAGATTTTTTATTTTGTTATCTTATACCTTTGAAGGTTCAATGTGTAAGACTGATTGAAAGATCCAGATAGGTCCTAATTAGTATCCCTTTGCAACCCCTCTGCCTCCCAACATACAGACCACAAAACTCACACCTTTTAAACACAGATTTCACGCAATAACACAAACTAACTGTTCCAGGAAGGTAAAATAACTATTCTTGTTAGTCTTGTGGCTTCAAGGAGAGAGAATAGAGAGATAAAGCTTTGGTTGGGCACTGATGAAACCAGATGCAGTATGGAACCAGTTATAGCATTCAAATACCAAATTAATCACTACGAAATTCTAATTTCGATTCTGCGTATTAAGTCCAAAATATGGTTAATTCTGTGATGGGAGCATGCAGCTTCCATAGTTTCTGTCTCTGCAGGTTGAATGTGTGTCATTGAGGACTAAAGTAAGCAGCGCTCAGAAGTTTGGCTTCATTCCGGCCTGAAGAATTGGCACAGTGCAACACCTGCGGCAAACTGATTTTGTGCAAGGGAGGATGCCTAACCAACATGGATGAAAACCTTCCTGTGCAAGGTGCACAAATAGGCAAGTGCACTGTGTATGACATGTTGATCTCCCTCTTGTGCCTTGGTGTTTTCCACAGTCAACTCTGGGCCAACAGCCAGCAGCACCTTGAGTAAGTAAAAATCCAATAATTTCATCTTGTTTGTTTGTTTTTAATGATTTTTTTCTTCTCTGAAAGTAGCTTGTGACCTGTTCTGATCCCACACCTCAAAGGACCAAATCGAAATGCAGAGTCTGAATCCTTAAAATCCTAATGTTGCCCAATGCTAGTTAAAACAGCTCCAGTTTCCTATCCAGAGAGATCTCTGGTGCCAAAATAAAATCTGTGAAGATTTACTAAATATAGCATACAAGTGAACTAAAGATGATGTTTTTATTGGGCTTTCATTTACGTGGGTTTTTCCTTAGGTGGCTAATGTTTTACTGCTGTCCCATCCACAGATGTTCATTGCTTATTTCCCCACACCACTTCTCCTGCTTCTCCAAAATTGGTTTGGTTTGTTTGATCTTTTTACAAACAGATTAAACCAAGATATTTTTCACTATCATGTCCACAATAATATGGCTGTCTTTTTTATTCTTATCAGGTTCATAAATATTCAATACCTCTGGGCTTTATTTGTCAAAAGTCATTTCTCTGAAGTAGAGCTATATATATATATATATATATATATATATA
>JAPZDV010000007.1:23968372-23996780 GCA_029814665.1 Acanthurus lineatus
TGGTCTTTTTGTCAAAATTGTATTCTCTGTTTTATAGATATATATATATATATATATATATATATATATATATATATATATATATATATATATATGTGTGTGTCACAAGCCTAAACTGCAAGCAACTTTCCAAAAACCCCAGACAAGATAAACACAAGATATTTTCCCTCCTTTCAATATTGCCACAGGTCTGGGTGTCAATAGCTCTGCTACTTATTGTGGATTAGAGTGAACTCGCTATCATCTCTGATGATGCATCATCACCATCATAGTGGAGTCAAAACATGCATGCTGACCAGGGAAGGAGGATGGATGTTATATAAAGATGCTTCTGATGTCATGACATGAAATGTAGCATTCACTATTTTTAGCGCTTGACTTATACTCAGGATTCAAAGTCAGGCTATCTCTGTGTATCTCTGTGCACCGTTTCTGACAAACCTTTCTTTTAATTCGACTGTTATTAACTTTATGGAAATTAAATATTAAATTATTGGAATACTCATTTATGACTGGAAACATTTGCAGGAATGAGGCCTTGAGAATGTGTCTTAATTAATTAAATGTTTTTTGGTCTTTATGGTAAACAACATATAGCATTTTTTTCTTATTTACAGTACCTTTGTACCAACAGCACATACATGAAATATCTGAAAGCGAAAACATGAAATGTCATAAAATGAGGTAGCAAATAGGGAATTTAAAACTAATATATACTGTTGGTATTATTTCTGTCGCTATGGCTAACTGTATGACCTACTGCACAAAATTATGATGTCTGTAGGGAATTTAAAGATGTTCTATTCACATGCAGCTGACCATCCACAGAGTCACACACAGGTCACAAGTGAGTGGCAGCTAAGACTGTCTTTTACCGGTAAGGGATGACACAGACATGTTTTGTTTGGAGATATGTCTGTGTTTTTTTTGCATCAGATCTGCTCAGTTTCACTATTTGAAATATTTTGAAGTTAGTTTAGTTTAAGAGGAGAAATTCTGAGAAATAAAATTTTGAAATGACCAATAGCTCCTCATATCGTCTTTTATTTATTATAATTTATTATGATTTATTTATTATTTATTATGATATGCATTGCGGTCCATAATCAAAAACGTTAATAGTGTAACCCTCATTATGACAGTAAACAGCATCCTTATTCTTGTGTATTTTAAGAAAAAGTGTATAGTTAAATGAACGGAGTAACCTTTTTGAGATAGCAGCTTTTTACAAATTGTCCAATTTAACGATTTAGCCCATTACATCTTCAGCAAAATAAAATATGACAAAACGTCCTACTTAACAATTTTTTAACCTTTCCAAAAAAAAAAAAGCGATTACAAACCAAATGGATAAACAAAGGTTCAGTTTAAAGCTAGGATTAATATAGATTATGATCTTAACTTTTGGGAGCCGTTTTCTTGTTACTCCCACTATCCCCTCCGTCAAAGTGCACTGCCTTCGATAGGTCATAAGAACAAAGAGTGCCATTTCCTTAAATTGTGATTAATCCAAAAAGAAAAAAAAAATCAATGTTTGATTACTGAAATGCCGAATTTACCACTCTGCCGTAAAAACACGTACAGGACTTAAATTAACACTGATTTACATGTGATAAATTGTTACAGTCATTAATTGCAAGATTTTCGAACGAAGTCTGGCGTTGCGCTTTCTTATTTGTTGGGAAGAACTAAGCGCACGAAGCAACGGTAAGGAAGCACCTGTTATTTTAGATTACTTGACTATTGACACACTTCATTAACGTCGGTAAAAGTGCACTTGCGGTAAACAACTACTGGTGCTTAACAAAGCATTGCGTTAAGTAGCCCAAGGAGCCATGTCCGCTACCTGTGCGCGCGGTCAGCTCGCCCTCGAGGTCTTTTTCATTATTCTTTGTTAAAATCCAAACATATATTACTGACACAAACTTACCGTGTCTGCCACAGTACGATCAAAGAGACCAACACAGACATGGAACGTGAGCTCCATCGTCCTATCATCGCTGATGCCTGCAAACAAGACGGTAAACGCTTTCAGTGCGCGTAAATGGTAGAGAGGCAAAAAGCACCCTACAGCTGTTGCTATTAAATGGACACACACAAATGTCTGTCACCATAAACAAAGACATTCCACCGATTTAGTCTTTTCACAATAAGGGTTTGTTCAATTCAGTTTATTTCATAGACTTGTCAGCAGCTCAACTACCTATCCAAACGCTAACAGAACAATGAGCTTTCTCCACAGCTTTTTACTGAATGCAACCAATCAAGTGTAATTCTTTGTAGGATAGATTTTGCCTACCTGAAACGCGACAGGTGTCTCCGGTTGCCAAGAGAGACTGGACAGTGGCGGAACACAGTAAATGAAGAAGCTTGTTGCAGGAGAGAAGAGTAGGAACCCAAGGAGATGAGTGCTGTCAATGTCCGTCCATTCTGTGAGCTCCTCCGACAGGGAGTCCCCACAGCCCACTCAGACACTAACCTGGGAGCAAACTGTGCAGAGAGCAGCGCACTATTATAGTGAAGCACACAGATGAGAAGAAAGGCGGAGTGGTGCGCCTGTGGGGAAACGTTCTCTTCTAATAATGAGATATTCATTATTGCGTACGACAGGGCACGATGAATATCAACCGCTTAGTGGTGTAAGAAAGCGTGACATGAATGGATGTTGAAGGCTGTTACGGTAATTTAAATAAATTTTGTATTTCTAAGAAAAACTAAAGGAGAAAAACCTCGATAAAATGTGAACTTCTGTGATAAAAAATAACCGCTAACCCCTTCCTCTGACTCCAAACGCTAATTTTAAAAAAATGAAAAGAGGGAAAGTGTTACTGTTATGATCATGCTATCTACTGATCCTGATAATCCTTTTCAATAAGATTTTTTATTGTCGTTATGTATCAGCTTGGTAGCCACCTAAAATAAATGCAATAGTTTTATGCATTGGGGGCATGACTTTCCAGCTTTGAAAGATTGAAGCCACTACCTTCAGCCAACAATGCCTGGAATCTGATGCAGTCCAAATTTGGCAACAAATTGACAGGCTTAAACCAGTTTAACACTGGACTGCCTCGGTGCTATTAACTGGAACAAACTCTCAATGCAATTTGATCACAGTCTGCATCAACAAAGCAAAATCAAACAGCCATACTGTAAATGGTCTAGAGCCAGCTTACATTAGATCTGCCAGCCAAGTGCTTTCAGCACACGCTCAGCTTCACAAGAATTTATAGTCCTTACTTTCCACTTGAAAACGTATGATAGCTTGAAAACAGAGAATTTCCTGCCTGCATTTCACTGTATATTTATACAAAAATACATTTTGTGCCTTTTGTGGACAATGTTGCCAAACCTTGACATGCAACTTTGTTTAATTTTCTGCTGACCTCCAGTGGTCTGCCTCGCTGCAATCATGTACATGTGTCAGTGCAGCATGACATCACTTTCAGATAAGGTTACAGTTGTAAAAGAGGGTTCTACAGAGGACACATAAGGGTACAATGAACTTAAATTAAAAAAGGTAGAAAATATTAAAAGACATTTAGTGTTTCAATGTTCAGTACAAAATAAAAAAAAAATTCTACTAAGGAAATTCACCTTACAAAAACTACAGTAAACATTCTTACTAGAGACAGTGGTAATTAAAGTGATTGGGCAAAATCCTTTTTGCAAAATACATGTGAACTTGTCTTCAATATACCATTACCATTAATGACAAAGGTTAGACCATGGTTGTCCCCGCTGTTGGTGTTCTTTTCACCTAGCAACCAGCACTGCTTTTTTTTACATGAGAGCCAAATGACAACAATTAAAAGTGAAACAAAGAGCAACTACCCTGAATTGTTTGAGCAGACTGAGAAAGAAGAAAAACCGCAGGAGATGAACTGTAGAGGCACCAAGACTCAAAAGGTCGGGAATGTCTCAAGTAATAGACCCTGATGGCAGCAACCTTCACAAACAAAAAGGGAACAGTACGAACTATTCAGAAACACACAGGGAAATACCTCTCACTGTGCAACGATCTCCTGCTAGCAGGGCTTTGGTCTCAGTAAAGATGCTCTAAGATCTGATGCTAACATATGTCAAGGGGTGGCTGCAAGAAAAGAACAATACATGGCTATCAGATCAAGACAATATACCTACAAAAGGTCAAGTGTTCAAGTATTTATAAAAAATAACCATCTCCAAGGATGCAGCCTTGCATCTTTGACATTTAATAAAACATAGGGTCATAAGATTTGCTTAATTAACAAAGAATTACACAAGCTTCTACATTAACAATACGTAAAGCTGAAAGTCCTGCCAAAGGGGAAAGAAAGATGCAATGGTTAATAAGAGACAGCAGGATTGATTAAAAAATATACTGAAAAATCTGCTTGTCATTAGTTGGAACAATAGTTGGCATAAAAGTGTGTCCTGAGGTTGGCTGTAGAAAAAGCCCACAAGGTCATTAGATCAAATGCATTCAAATTAATTTGTCTGTGTCAGCAAAAAAAGGGTTTGTAGTCTAATGGTTTGTCCATTTTAAAATAATTATAACAAACTCATCTTAAAAAAATATTTGAAAAAATACTTTAAACTGAAAAAAAAATCAGAAACTATAATTTAATTGGACTTTAGCTTATTGTTCACTATGATATTAAAATAAGAATTATTCTTCTCTTTTGTTCCTGGTTTACTTGGCCTTCTTTAAACCCCTTTAAATAACGGTTAATCGTCTGGTTTTACATGTGTTCGCTAAACAACCCTTCACAAATCTCTACGTATAGTAATTAGCCTTTAAGATATCTTGCTTTGAACCAAAATGTTTGAACAGATGAATTGATAAGCACATGACTCCTTTTTTTAATCAACCAACAATTCATGCCATCAACATAAAATTTACAGTAAAAAGTGTTCCAAAAAATATTTTGATTTGAAGGACTGCCAGTTAGTCGACATGGAAGCAGTTCCCCTCTCCTGCCATAGCTGATTACTGTTAGCACTCTGGACAGCACTTTTCCATGTTAAGGCAGAGCTGTTCTCAAAAGGTCATTGGTATGATGTATGTGTTTGTAAAAAAAAAAAAGAGGAAGTATTTTGTCAGGCTAAGACGACAGAGTCTAACTGACACTACATGACAAAGGGTGTTGGCTTTAACTTATTTAAACAAGCAGAATTCATCTGATAGAGGGAAGACGAGGAGGTAACATATTCTGGATACAAGTGGAAGGAGATGAGTGAAAATACAGATTGTTTCACTCACCACCACAAAATTTAAATAACTTTTTTTAACCAACAAACAACACCAAAACACATGGTGGCCAACATGACAGATACATGCAGCTATAGAGGAAAGCTTATAGAGCTCACTTGCTTAGAGAGACAGCTAGGTTACTGTCTTTCTTTTGCTGCTAGCCAAGCTGGTGTGTTATTCATACACACTCATGCCAAATAAAGAGGGTAATGTTATCTTTGGAAGAGTCAGCCACCCTGTCACTTCTAGTGCAACACAAAGTTAAAGTCATGATGCTACAGGCTCGCTAGCAAGCTTGCTCCATAATGACTGCTTTCTGAATGAACTTGGAACAGCTTAAAATGTAAGCTATTCCAAAGGATCACTGGTACCCATAACGACAGACTGAAGTCATTGTATTTTTCAACAATTAGTTATATTTATTATGATAAAGCATGATTTGTTATCACTCACACCACTCTCACTCACTAAAATTTTGTTAACTGTTTATAATTGAAGATATGTCTGACAAATAGTTGCAAATGGCACTGGGGTGGTCAGCCCTTGGAAGAGGTAGAGGAGAAAAATAAGAGATACTGTACTCGGGCAAAATCATGGTCACTAAAGCAAAAAGTTTAAGGGGCTTTCCTGAACTTGTATTGAGAGCTGGATTTAAATGAAACCTCAGAAATAAAAACTTTGCTTTTTGTCCTGTTAAGTTCTACATGAAGGAACTCACCATCAACTCATCCAAAGGCAAAATACAAAGTACAGGAAGTTTATCACTTTAGGGAAACAGCCAATCAGAGTGTCACTCCACTGTCAATTCAACATGCTAACTTGGTTAAATGCCTCCAACAAGGGCCAACTAAAGTCAGTGGCCAAAGTCAGGCCAAGAGTCAACACTTAGCATTGTTCAGTGAAAGTTGAAACAATGTTAGCTGAAAAACAAACTGAAACATTTTGCAGCTGAAGAGTAATTTTTTTCCTCAGGAAGTGGTGGAGACAAAACTAGAGATAAACAAGACTGAATAATGAACTAATATTAATCAGTCAGACAGAAACAAAATTGCAAATGAGTGGTAATATTACTGAATTGCTGAATATGAAAATGAGCAACTGTTTTGTAACAAGTTTAATACATCAACTTTATGAGGTGACAAAATATAACCTTACCTGAGACCTGAGAGGGATGTACAAAGTGTACAAGTAAACCACTTTAGGAACACAATACACATGTAATACTCTTTTACTTCCTTTTCTTCTTTAAATTTTCAATCAAACGCTTAACATCTGCATAACGCTCTTAGGTAGTTGTTTCATAGATGACACCAGCACCCACCATGGTGCTCTACTTAGCTAAACCTGGCAGTTAGATGAGTCATGACGGGTTCACTCCAGTATGAAGAATTCTGCCTAAGGCTATCCGTAGAGCTCCATCTTGGCATCATTTTGACCCTGAAAGCTCCTACACTGTTGGGTTAATAACACAAGACACATGGAAATTTTTACACATCCACATTCCATTCTGAATTCAGAATTTACTACTCTGTTTTGGTAAAGTAGCTTGCTGACACATCAAAGTCAAAGCACAGTCATAAAGGAGGGAAAATCAAAAAACATGCACATCCTGTATTTCTCATGCAGATGTGCTAAAGAGGAGCTGAGTTTCTTCTAAAAATGAGTTTTGAGAACACATTTCTTTTTCATTCAACTCTGTATTTCCTTGTAGATATTTTACTGTTTGCATCACCTACTACATGTTATCCATTAACATCAGTTCAAAAACGGCATCAACAAACAAACAAAAAGAAAACTAAAAACAACAGAGAAAAGCATAGAACACATACTGTGAAGTTTTGCCTTTTTTTTTAAAATTCCTTTCAACTGGTGGCCCAAATTCACCAGGAGCCAATGCAGCATAATTAACCAGGATAAAGAGAGATAAACACTTACTAGAGTGAGGGTAGGCTGCCATGTGTTAGACATATGCATGTGTGACCATTTGTCTGCGTACATTAAACTATTATTCTTCTGTCAAAACAAAGCTACCATTTCAGCCACTCTTTCTTAAGTCTTTTAAGGACCATATTGTAATCTACCAGACTACAAAAAAAATTAATAATCCTTGCCCCCACCTCACCCTTTCAAGCATTCAGAAGAACCAATGATGGCCTCTTATGACATTAAAAACATAGAGGGCCTTCTCCATAGCATGGTTGATTTGGTTTGTCCATTTTTGGCTACTGTAGAAACATGATAGTGGTGGACTTTGCGGAAGAGGACCCGCTCCCTCTGTAGATATAAAAAGATCATTCTAAGGTCAAGAAAACACAATTATTCTTGTTATTCTTCAAGGAGATAAGGGGAAAAATTGGGTAACATGATCCTGGGACCAGAAGAGAACTACACCACTAATTTTCATATACTTTTTCTTCAATTGAAACATTTTTTTTTGCATTGGAACTCTGTTTTATAGTATAAGTCAGCTTACAATTTGTAAGCTGCAAAATATGCAAGAGTGAGCATATATGTCATAAGTTTGGAATTCAGATTTTAGTTTTATCAATAATACATTGCCCTTAAAGGTCCCATATTATGCAAAACACACTTTTTCATGGTTTCCAGGGAAAATGTGTTTCTCCTGCCTGTTTACAGACACCTTAGTATTAGAGAAGTGCATCCTCTTCCTGTCTTGCTTGCTCCACCTTTTGGAAAATGTGTGCCCACACACTCTGTTTCATATTTCCTCCCCTTCTGACATCAGGAGGGGCCACACTTTCACTTGATGACACTCCCGGTGCTGAATGTCTGTGCCGCCCCCTGAATCTGAGTGTGTGCACCTGACAGTCACCATAGTTTTAATCACTAAGGGGCTCTGATAGATTACCAAAGGTGTTAAATATAAAACATTTGCTATTTGCTCTGTTGCTGGCTCTATGAATGAGCACAGAAGTCTCCATCAACTTCTAAAATCTGACCCAATGAAAACCCAGTGAAATAGTTCAGTTGCTTCACTGTATATTTAGCCAGTTCAGCCTGGTATTAGCATTGTGGCTAATATGGTTAGCATCTATAGTGGGCTCAGGAGCTGGATTGTGCTAATTGGTGGTCAACTGGGAACTGAACTTGGTGCTTTTTAGGGTACCAACAGAACTACATTGGAGATCTGGAGCATGTATCCACATGATTCATCATCATAAATCAAACATTTCAGTACCGCTGAGCATACACTATAAAGAGAAAGACACTGAGGGAAGTCCTCCAGAACTCAGCTCCTGGCTGTCTCAAATTCCTTACTGACATACTTTTTAGTTAACTATGATGTCCCAGACCTTGGTATGAGGCCAACAGTAGTAGAACTGCATATTAAATAAAGGAAATATTCAAGCATGCATTCTTTGATTTCTGTCTAGCTACACACTAAGCCTGTTAGCACGATGCTAACACAATAGGAGTAACTGTTGATGTGCTAATGGAAGTAAGCACTGCACATGCAATTGCTATATATTTAAAAAACAGTTTAATGCACATAGTTAACATAAAATTAAATATGTGCTCATATTTATAGGCAGAGTGTGCAGCAGGGAGGAAAGGCTCATCCTTTATGATGACTATAATGCTTTGATGCCAATGCAAAATGAGTCTGCTACCAGCAGCCAAGCACAACACTAGCTCACCATAATCATGGGGTTGTGGCCAAAGCCACATGCACTTCCTGACAGAGGCGTGACCAACCTCAGCTCATTTGCATTTAAAGCTGCAGATACAGAAACAGCTTGTTCAGCAGAAGAGTGAAACAAAGAAGTTTATGTGCATGCCTTTCCACATGATCTGAGTTACGTTTTAAGCAAAAAAATTCACAGCCATGACTTGGGGACCTCTGAGACACTGTCAAAAAGGGGCATAATATGAGAGCTTTCACTGATGAAATTCGTGTTCCCAGAGTGCATCTAAAGCTTTTATCCTTTTCTTTGGAGATAGGGCAGATAACCAAATAATTGGAAATCTTGTAAGTTTGACAAGGTATAAGGTTCCAGGTAATTAATTTATCTTCGTACTGATATTTTGATTTGCATCTGGTGGAAGGTGGCAAGAGGGTTATAAGGTTAAGGTTTGACATTTAAGAAACAATTACCATCTGGTTGACCGCAGTTGAGCACCAAGCTCAGAGTCTGACTCCCCTGTGTCCAACTGGTACACATTCTCCTTCTCAGTGGAACAGCTTAATCTGGGATGTTGTGATGATGACAGATCTCTGCAAAGATGTGGACACAACTGCCTCCAATGTTGCTTAGCAAGCAAAAGTCCCATTCATCCATTTCATTTTCCAGTTGTCCTGAATCCGGATTGGACCACTGGCTCTTATTCAGGCCCTCTTCCCTCTCCTCTTTGGGCAGTACAGGTGATCGGGTTTGTTGGTCAGATGGTGCTTTCAGCAGTGATTACTGAGCTTGTCTCAAAAGCCAGTAGTCTTAATACAGTACTGCTATGTGCGTTGATAGGTGTCTTTCTCTCATTGGTAATACTTGTTTTCAGCAATGAGGTAAAAAAATAATAGATCAAAACAAAAACTGTGAAGTTTAAAGGAGTTACTAGCTATTGCATCTATATCCCCTCTTTATTATAATGCAAATAGTTAGATTATTCTTAACAGTCAATGACATGCCAATACACCATGTTGAATAGTAGCATATCCAATCAACATCCTTTCTTTTTTTTAAAGTTGTAGGCTTACAATCCATAAACAACATCTCTTTTCAACTTCTTTATGTACATTTTTTAGAGACTTTTTTTTAGAGAATGGTATTTGGTCAAAGGTCCACACAGCCTGACATTTAAAGTATTCAACATCAATATCTCTTTTTTAAATGATTTATTATTTAAGTCCCTTTTAAGACTATTCAATACATTCTATTGATTTTAAAATTAAGTGATTATATGAACTTAAATTTAAATACATAATACCTGAATAAAATGACCAAGCAAGACTGGTGTCTGTTTCATAGGAAGGTCATGTGCCACCAGTCCTCACTGTAACATTCAACCCCTTTAGCCACACAGCCTTGATCTTTCAGAGATGGCTGAAGAAGCTGGATCATTATCTATTCTAGACTATTGATCCTGAACAAGCCTCCAGCTCATTGCTGGGTCTATATCTATTGACAGATGGCTGAACTGAGACCATTAAATCAAGTGCACGAGTTGTAATGGCTTTAAAATGGAGGACTCACCTGTGTGAATGACCTCAAGCTATCAAATGCAGATTGATGTTAATGTTAAATGAGAATGTGTGATGAATGTGTTACATCGTCAAGGGGACGACTTTATCAAGGAACTTTATTAAGGGACTAGATTTTCTTGGTGTTTGGATATAGACAGTGTCTCTAAAAAGAAAATAGAAAGGAGATATTGAAAAAATAAATTCTTGCATAGCAAATTTGTTTGTAAGAAGGTCTTGGTTACTTCACCAGCCAATGGATTGGAGAATGGATTCAGTGTCACTCCATTTTTATTTCTAACTTCTTGTAGTCTAATAAATGTCAACACTAGGAAATCCTACAGAAAGTTAATTTATGCTAATGGATGTTTACAACTGACAGTTGGTTAATATTTTCATGTATGAATAATTTATAATGTCGCCAAAGTCCTGAAGCATTAAGCTGATGAGGACATTGTTTTAATGTATATAAATGATTACCTGAAATAGTTAATCAGGATTACTATAGGTAACTTGTGATCAACTAAAAAGTGTTGTAAAACATACCTTTATACCACTATGCATGCAAGTGCCAGTCTGCCCATTGTGAGCAATTCAGGATTCCGTGTATCTTGATCAAGGACATGTCTACATGCATAGACCCAGGGTCCACCATCTCCATCTCCCCACATTGTAATGTTCAACTCTGCTGAAAGGGAACCAAAGTCTAGTATGATCAAACCTTTAGGCCAGAGCTGAATCCTTCACCTATAATACCAAGATTGTGTATTTTGATACAGTATGATAACTAAAAATTCTTATTATTTCAGTGGGCTTTTGTTATTTTTTTTCCCCGAATTGGCCACTTGATGCTGAAAAATTGACACTGCGATACATGAAGACATCTGACATTAAGGGTGCCTATAATTTCAGCAATCTGTAGATATGTACCTTTTACAGCTAAGCTGTTGAAGTCATTTGCATTTTCAAAATCTGCATAGAACTGAGAAATTGGATGTGAGATATTTGAGGATAACAATAATTGGAGCATTTTGTCATAAGGGGGTGAACAGTCTCTTCTCATGTGCCTTTTCTCTGAATTTTTCTGGTGGCTATGCCAAAAGAGTCTATGTGAATAATGAATCTCTTAAAAATGGAAATAATGGGAAATGATTGGGAAAGGATTCTCATTTGGCCCAATCATGTATTCCTTTCTGTTGCCTGGTATTATGAGTTGTGCAGGCATAAAGTGGTTACAATACTTTTAACATGCGCAACCATCATTTAGCTTTAATCATTACATAGTCAGAGGACAGACACTACATCTAACCAAAAATTTCTACTCTGTACAGCAGCAGCCGCTGAGTTACAGCACATACCAACTTGATAACATTAATATTGGGACTGACACAGCTTGGTTTGCCTGAGTGCTTCTCTTTAAAGCTGGGCTAAATACAGCATTATGTTCCAGGAGAACAGCTTGTGAAGGTTAGAGGTGAACAAAAACATCGTTATCTGTATCTTTTTAACAAACAAAATCATCTGTCTCTGTATTTGTATTTGGATGAATAGTAAAAGTAGAGAGGTCACACTAGACAACAAATGATATATTTTGTAGGCTAATAATTATTGTTGATATAACTATTGTGCCTTTAAAGCTTTAAATTGATTTAAAATGATATATGATTAATTGTAAAATATGTTCTCACATATTTTGTGGTACTTTTACTCTTTGTATATCTTTTAACTAAACAAACTTGTATGTACTGTCTCAACCCCAGCACACCTACCCCTGTCACTGGAGGTCCTTCATCAATAACTGAAAAAATTGCAACAGAAATTGAAATATTCTTCTCTGAATTAATCAGGAAGACAATTAACATTTTTTAATGAAGATGTATAAAGTATCCATCTATTGAAGGTGATTTGCAACTGCCTCTGCATACCACTGATAGTCAACTAAAAAATCACACTGGCCCTTCTCTATTTAAGCCTACTATAATAAACCCATGAGGGGACAAGACTCAAAAAGGTAAACACAAGTGACCAAAAACAGAGCTATTGACACCACTGCAAACACAACAAGCAATAACAGGCTACAGAAGAGAAAAAACACTTTACCAGCATGTCCATGAGTCTTGTCCTCAGGAGTATGCTGAGATGTTTCTGATGTAAACTCATATGAGCTACATGTATTAAGTTTAAACCAGTAATTTTGAATACTTGTCCTCCCTCACCAATTTCATTAAATCTAGATATACTATGACACCTTAATCAAACCCTGAATGTGACAATGAATACTTTTTCTTATGCAAGTATGATGAAATAGACAAAATTTGGCTCTGTGTTTTCTTATGAATACAAACATCTTCATTACTTTTATAGCTCTTGCTTTATATTGCTATAGGTTTTTCATCATTGAATATACTATTCATTTACATGCATTGTTTACTCAATTTTCACTTTCAAAGCAGTAACTGTGGGGTTAACTGCAGAAGCAAACAACAAGCAAATCAGGTCCTGGCTACTCTGTGATTTGGAATAGCTACATATCTAACACATGCACTCTAAGCTAAAATTTCACAGTCATATGTCCTCTGTATTAAGATATTAAACAGTCGTTAAAGGCTCTCTCATCAAGTGTATTAAGTTGTCTTAACAAACAACTCTCCAGATGGTGAGAATAGTGAAAGATAAGCTAACTTAGTATGCCATCTTGTGGTCATATATTTCAGAACAATACTCACTGGGTGCCCAGCATTTGGTGATGATGAAAGCCCAAACTGATACATATGCAATGTTTAGTAAGTATTTATTTGCTCAGAGCTAATGTGAGCTTTTAATGGAGAAATTGATAGGCATTATTTATATATCATGTGTTTGGTCAAGTGATAATATTGTGCAACTGTTTTACAATAACATTATGTAGAAATAATAACTAATAAAATAATAATAACTGTCCACATGGCTAACATCTGCCTTACATGCTGGTGTTGAGAAACTTAATCAACACAGGTAGGGATAAACGCTTATTGCAATTCATCCCGCTCTTGGGAACTTAATCTTCTTTCTTCCATAGGGTGGGAATGGTTTGCAAGTCCACAGATTTTTGGAAGATAGGCAATGATGTTGATTTCAGCTCCTCTGGAAATGTTTTGAGAAGAAATGGAGAGATGTCACTCAGCCCTCAGTGGTGTGCTTAAAAAGTAACTGGACCTTATAAGGAGAGTCAGTCTTCAACCCTGCATCCTCAGTTACTGAGAGTGAGTCTTTAAAACTTCAAATCTCAACTCACTTTATTCATTTGCCTTTTTGTAGGTCATCAGAAGTACTGAGAGGAGAGGTGGTGTCGTATTGGTGATTGCTTTCATCGTGTACTACACTTTTTTGAGGTCATTGCTAAAATCTTAGTTCAGTTAGTTTTTGTGTCTCTTCCTAGCTCTCTTCCTTTTACATAGTTATCAGTAGTATTCTCTCAAGTTCTTTAAAGCCTTTTTTAAATAATTACTACAGTCTTCAGCTTCGTTAGTAACTGGACTGGCCTGATGTTAGCATGTGGTCTGAGATATCACACATCCATTCAGTGCGAGATACTCCACTTAGTAGTACTCACCGCGAGAACGAAAATATCCTTTGAGATACTTTGCTGTCACTAGTTCAGACCTTTACAGTCTTGGTATGTTGTTTGATATGTTTGAGAGCAATTCTGTAAGTTGTGATAAGGTGCACTGCACTAAGATCCCACTTGACAGCAGGGTTTTGGCTCCACTTACTTAAGTATTGTTTACACTGTAAAAATAATTGTCTAGAAATCTCTCTTCCTGAGTCTCACATTTAACTTATTGTTGGGTTAGTAATTCAAGCTGGCAATAACTGAAGTCACCAAGAATGAAAAACAGGTTCTCATTGGTGTGTAGTAATCACTGGTGAGCACAGTTGGTGTTTTGGGCACTTGCACTTTAATGATGAGGATAACTGCTCTTTGAAAGAGTCAGGTCTTATGGCTCCATTCCTTTTAAAGAGCCATTCAAAAAAACGGTTCATTGTTCTTATATTTATGGGGAGGCAGGCCTTACTGGGGGTTCATCAAAACACTGACATAATGATAAGAAGATAACTCATTTACATCCCACCAATATAATTCAAGACTATTACAGATGAGAATTGGGCAGAGCATAATAAGGAAATAAACTGAATAGCTCCCAAGTCACTTCATTCTTCCAAAAGAGTGTCAGATCAGTAGAGTGAGATGGATCGCAGACACTCCTGCACTTGCAGTGTTCCCATTAGGTGCAGAGTAGGATATTCCAAGAGTCTCTGAGTAAAGTTTACCTAGTTTTTAACCTCAAGCATATTAATTCAACGTCAGGTTTATTGTCTTATATGCAGCATGTTTTGTCTGCACCACTTATTGTTTATCATTGATTAGAACAAACATGTCCACTTTTGACATTTTCACTCCTGTCAGAGCAAATGAGAGGAAAGCCTCCAGCTCACAGCCAGAAATATCACAATAAAGCATTGTCTAAGTAAACATTATAATTGATGTACTCATAATAAGTTGTAATGTCGATCAGCAGCTTGTGAATTTTCTTAGATTGCTTAGTATCATGAAGGGTAACCAGATGTCCCTCCATCAGAGATGCTCTCCTTTCCCTCCCTTGAAGAAGTCTTTTCTGTAGGACTGTAGGTTGTCTGTCAGTCAAGCTCCCTGAATTTTAGAATATGTATTATTCATGTTTCCCTTTATTTCCTGTTATTTTGGTCACCATTGTCTTTTCTTGTTTGAGATCTTATGTCCTGACATATTTCCTCCTCTGTGTTTATTTGCCCTACCCTAATGTGTTTCATCTGCATCTCATTGTCTTAATAATTGTCTGAATCAGTAATTGATAAAATAATATCTTGCTTTGGTCACTCTTGTGTCCATTTTCCGCAAGATGCAGGTAGAATAGCAGATGACTTTACTGCTGATTTTTTAAATTCTTTTTTTTTTGAAAGTTTCTTAAGCTCTTCACATATCATTAATATGTGCTCAAATACACTTTAACGTGTTCTTTGGCTTTTTTATACAAAGCTAGAGTCCCATCTGCTTCTTTTTTCAACTTCTCAAGGTGCACCACTACATCTGTGACTCACACAGCCATTGTTACCTTCCCTTTTGCCTTGTTTTGTTGTCTGCAAGGCAACCCTCTCTGTGTTCTATAGGTCTATGGTTGGTAAGACAATGTGAAGAGCATTTTCTTGGGCTGTGACTACATCTTATATTGGCAGCTATCCTGGACTCAGAATATTGTATGTGCCTGAATACTTTCCACTAAAAGGTTAGTTTGCAGCTCTTTTGGCCATAGCTACAAAGAGTTTGTACAAGTTCCAGGTCTCAGAACCTCATGGTACTCTCAGACCATGAAAATCCCATTGAAATCGTTCAGGTCTATTGGTGTCATTAGGCCTTTTTCTTCCCTAAGTTTCAATGCAAGCTGAATAGTGCGTTAAGTGTGTAAGCTAGTGTGTGTGACTTCCTTGCACCTCTATATCCAAACTGTCATTGTGAAATTGCCTTCACAGTTCTTTTTTCAACAGCAAATGTCAAAGCTGTCCAGCAAAAACTGTTTGTTTAAAACACTTTTTTTAAGGATACAAATAAAGCCTGTGTTTTGTTTTTTTTTGACAAATTATTATTATATAATATATTAAATTATAATTATTTTATTTATCTTCAAATACAGTTGGGTGCTTTCGATTACAGATGTTTCTTGGTGAATAAATTATAATTTAAATAGTAACTTAAATATAATTGCTAAAAATTTGTCAAGCAGCACAGTTAATACAGAACTTTAATACTGACCATTAACATGGAGCCAACATACAAATTTGGGAAGGTTAAAAACCTGCACTGTAAGCAACTGTTCAATTCTATTTATACAAAACAGTTTTGTATTGTAGTTAGCCGTGCACTGTGGGCTGGTCCTTTTAAAGCAACGCCCCAGAAGTGATTAAAATCAAATTAAAGTTACAGTAATGTTGGGAGATTTAGTTTTACAGACAATATTGGGCTTAATAAATGATATATGATTAAGTGACATAATTGTTCGTTTTAATTCTTTGTCAAAGTTGAGGCAGTTTTCTTACAGAAAAAAACAGGGGGGAAAAATCTGATGTTAAGGATATGCAAAAGGACTTTATCAGACATAGCAATTCGGACAACAATTTTTCCCAAGAAGGACTCACTTTGGAGGGCATGGGCTCCGCATCAACCAGAAATTCTGCTTCATCATCATCATCTGCTTCATCTGCAATATACTGCTTGTCTCTCTATCCCTTTGCTGTTATTTTACTGAAAAATTAATCAATTACTAGTTTTCAAAAACAATTTTGTGCAGCAACATTTGTACAGAGACATTTCCTGTCAAATAAATAATACTGCTGAACAACTTAAAGTCGCACAACAAAAGCAGAACTTTATCAGGATAGTTTTGTTTTTGAAAGTTTACATTAATTTGTAAACATGAAGAGATAGTTCCGATATTTTGTTGAGGGGTTGTACAAGACAAGTGTGCCTGGAGGAGCAGTGTTGCTGTAAACAGTACCAACAGCAACATGTCTTCAAGCCACCAAGAAAACCACAGAGGTGATTTAAATTCCAACTGATAAAAAATAATGATGATTATGTTTGCATGATGCAGCCCAACCACAGATAAAACTATTTGACATCAAAGTTAAAGGTAAAGTAGCCTTATTACAAATTGTAGCATACCCTCCGACAGATGGATGGAGACACGACTGATGGTTTTTAATATTTATTGCTGTACCACAAACCAGCTGCATAAACCACCGAGGGAACTGACAAAAATAACGAAAACAAAGCAATCACATTTCTGAACTCTATACCAAGCAATAACATATACCGTCAATTCATCCAACAGGCAAAAGTTAGCATATTTTCCGAACACAAATTATCAAATAATTGCCACAAACACCATACAAACCAACCTTGTGCCTCTTCGGGGGCATTGCCAAACCTTATACAACCTTCGGCGTTTTTATTATTAATTGCGGTTTATGTTTTGTTACTTTAATTTTCTTTGTTTACCTTATACATCGACCGTTACCGTTTACTCATTCATTCTGTTGTCAAGTGTTACGTTCGGCAATACAACACCGGAAGCAGGAGGAAGTACTGGTCTTCAAAATAAAATCTCACTGTTTAAACACTAAACTATTATCTCCAAACGGGCAAAATATACTTTTAAAAGCAAATGAAATTATCTCATTTTAAAAGCAACACAATCACAGAATTTAAACACAAAGAAATCATGTAAGAAATGTATCTGAAGCAGATATTTGTTTTTCAAAATTAACATACAAGCAATGCAAGCAGCCCTCTGGTGGACAAAATGAGAAACAACAAGCACAAAACGAAATGGGTTTGCTACACACAGTGTTTATGAGTTTTCTACAGCGTCTGGGCAGATTTGGTCAAACTCCTCGTCGATTTCCTCCAGTTCTTTTTGTGATAAATGCTCAACAAGCGCCACCCCGATGCAATCTCCCAGGACGTTGACAGCCGTGTTTCCGCGATCTCTGAAAGGCACAAACCACAGAGCAGAGAGAACGTGGGTCTTCACACGGTGCTCAGGTGGAGGTAAACCCTGCAAAAACACCTGTTCGGCTTACAGCAGCCACTCAATGGCCAGCAGGAGGGAAGCGTCCCGTGCAGGAATCCCGTTGACGGTCAGGATGAAGAGAGTGATGACTGTTCCTGTAGACGGGACTCCTGCTTCTCCCACACAGGAAACTGCTACTGTCAAACTGCAGAGGAAACACAGTCAGAGATCAACGGACTGTTAGAGACACAAAATGAAACACAAACAGGTTTTTTTCAGCAATTTATAATCCCAAACTCTGTATTTTTTTTTGTGTATTCAGTTTTTTATGGATTTTCTTGTGTCATCTGCATCAGTGTTTGTGTGTTTAACTTTTAAATATTTCTCTTCCACAAGTTTTAAATTTGATGCCCCTGTTTGCTAATTAGCGACAGGGAGGCAATTAATATATTGAACTTTAACATAAACCAGTATTATATCACTGCATTAATGTCCTGTTAGTTTTATGAGAGAGCTGGTGTTAAACATAACGATTTTTTGTTTTCCAATCAGGTAAATCAGAGCAAAGCAACATGTGTGGGGTTTTTTCAGTGCAGAGAAGAATCTACAGACTTGTTTTAAAAAGAAACTCTCATTAAAAAATAAATAAAACAGTAAATGAGTGAGATAATCAGCAGCTCTGAAACTAAACTGAAACTAAAATCTGCATTAATCAGATTACAAGAATCAGAATGAATGAGAAACAAAAGTGACTCACGCGAGGGTGATTAACTCGCTCCAGTTCAGATCCATGCCGTTGAGCTGGGCGATGAAGACCGCCGCCGTCATTTCATAAAGGGCCGTTCCGTCCATGTTGATGTTGATCCCGATCGGCAGCATGAAGCGAGTGATTCTTTTGTCGATCTTGTTTACTTCCTCGCAACATCGGAAAGTCAGCGCGGCTGCATAGCTTTGAAACACAGCGCAGCCCTCGACAGTTCTTAAACACCCATCTATTCTCTCTGCCTGCTGTTAATGTTGATCACCTCCAACTCCAGTAGAGGCAGAAACAAAAGATTAAGAAACTCTGATTCACTTACCTGCGGGAGATGAGCATGGCCTTGATCAAAGCGGGAGAAATCCCCTTGATGACAGGAATTGGGTTTCGTCTCACAAACAGGATGTAGATCAGCGGCAGAGCCACGGCTCCGTGGATGGTGAGCCTGAAAAAGAGCAAAAACTGCACGATTACTACTGAGTGCAGTGAATATAATTATTGACAGCAGCAGAGAACTTTGCTTTCATGTTGTCAATAATTATTGTGCCAAACGTGCAGAGGACAACATACCCACTGATGACCACTAAGATGAACTTTCCCATTTTGAGGAGGGTCTCCCAGTTGTCTCCAACCTCAACAATGTAGCTTGCAGTCATGAACAACACTCCTATCGGCAAGAAGCTGGAGAGGATCAGCAGAGTGTGTGTGTCATATAAATAAGGGTGTGTACTGTTGGATGTCCTCACGTCTTCTGCAAATAGTTTATAAATTTTGAAAGTACAGAACGTTTCCATTCTGTATTCTGCATTCTCTAACAGGTTGAGATTCTCTTGTGGGACTGACTGTGTTTACTCACCCTATCGTCAGTCTGACCATATATTTGGTGAGCATGTTGAGGGCCATGACAGCGTCCACAAAGACTCTCCCCCTGTCTCCCATCGACCTGAGGACCTTCCCAGTGATGAACGACCAGATGATCAGACCCATGGTATTTGGTCCATCGACGTGCTCCCCGACCAGACGCACTTCTGTGCTTTTCTGAAACAAGATGTGAAACGCAGCAAGAACGTCAGTCTGATGTTTCAAAAATCACTCTAAATGTGAACTGAACAAAAGAATCTGTCGAGAAATGTTCACTTACCGAATCCAGGCTTGAATTTTCATCCTCTTCTTCAATTTCAAACTCCACCCTCTGAGTCTTGTACTGAAGACAAACACAATACTCACATCTTGAATATCACAATATCTCTTTTTTGGTCACACATCCCTTTACCTGAGTGATAAAACATACCTGCTGAAAGCTGGCCTGAAGCATATTCTGCGGCACCATGTTCCTGCAAGGAAAAATAAAACATCTACAATCATGAAACTGATGAGTAAATGTATCAGTATGTTAAAAAAAAAAAGACAAATCGGTGATCGTACATTATACAGAAACTGCACTTTATTCTTACCTGATTAGATCAAACAAAGTATCAAGTGTTGAGAAGATTTCGTCATCATCGTCGTCGGCTGCAGATTTACGAGCATTTTGACCAACACCAGGTTTGATGAGTAGCACCATTATCAACCCTGCGACACATGACTGAGGTGAACATGAGGAGCAAAACGACACATTTCACAGCAACAACAGTCACTGATTTTATGATTTAATCAGTGAAACGTAAGAAGAGAAAAGGATAAAAGAAAAACCAGAGAAAGAAAAAAACTTTACAGACTTTCTGGTTGCAAACACCAGGGAAAAAACTCCTTAAGAGTTCACGTTAATGAGCCCAAACTATCTCATATATCCTCAACTTCACTTTGCGCGACATGCCGTAACACAGACGAGCTGTAGTCACGTCTGCCGTGTGGAATTACTTTACGTTAACGGAGGAGAAAAGTAAAACAGCTGAGTGCAACGTTTGCAAAATGAGTGTCTCAAGGGGTGGTAGCAAAACCGGACATTTTAACACAGCGAACTGAATAAAGCATCATTTTGATTGTGTGTCTTAAGAAGCCATGTGTCACTTACTGAGTTCTACCTACATTATTCTGGTGGAGATGCTGTTATTTTATGTTAATTCATGAAATTATTTATTGCAGCTTTGCAATGTCATTGAGGTATAATGTGACTTTTCTGTTTATACGCTGGGATTATTTTATTTGATTTGAATATTTGCACCAAGTTGCACTTTTATTTAATTTCAAACATTTGAATGGTGCAGCTGGGTCTGTTGTGTTTACGATGTGAGCTTTAAGTTTTAATAAAGCCACAGCAGTTACACATGACTTCAGTTGTCACATATTTTCCTTCTTTCTTTAGGGGACCAGAATAGTTGTTGCACAGTGAACGTGGTGTTTTTAGACGTCAGTATCAAGCAAATTACGTCCACGTATTATTAACAACTTTTAGAGTGACAAAAAGAATCAGATCGGTATCGGCCGACCCTCAAGGCTGCAGTATCGGTATCGGTGAAAAAGTGGTATAGAGCCATCTCTAGTACAGTATTAATCAGGCAGACAACACACACAGGACATGAAGCAAGAGGCTGAAGCTGGCGTTACACTGCATCGCCACATGAAGGTGGCCACCTGTGTTCAAGGTCTCTCTCTGTTCTTCCTGGAGGTAAATGCTGAGCTAATAATTGGATTCTCCACGTTTCAAATGTTACATTTGCATATTTGTTTGACTTATTAAGATTTTCCAATCCTTTCCGTGAGTAGGTTTGCCCACACATTGTGCACTGAAAACACACACACAGTAGCTGCGATGCACAGCTTGTCTTTGTTACCGTCTGGTTTCTTACCCGATGATGGCGAATGCCGGCAGCTCCTGCAGGTCAAAGGGGAAATCCATGCGAAAGTTTGTCCTGAACAGAGCAGTGATGGTTACTGGAAGACGAAGAAAGGCGAAGAGGTAACATTTATACGATGAGTTTGGAGTGTTTTAAATACAGAATAGGCACCAGAGGGCTTTATTTAGCATTTTGAAGACAGGATTTAGTTTTATAACAAACAAGCGCTTTTGTTTGTCACTTGTAGGTTTTTTATACAAACATTATCTTTGAATTCTGCAGTACGGTCCTTCCTCGTATTGCAAGGTCATGTGAATGTGAGACGTCTCTTGGCTTTTTTAGGCCCAAATCTAATATTCTTATATGAAACTTAAGTATCCTGAATCAGAATAATCTGCTGCCACACGGTGGAGGAGGACACCATCTAGTGGAAAACGCATGACGTGTCTACAGTTCAAACATTAAGTCAGAGTTACTGAGAAGATGTGACAGTCTGCTGGATGGTGGTTCATGAAGTAAGGGCGCCCTCTAGTGCATGTCTGGTGAGGAAAAGGTTACATAATAATGTGTGGTAATGATAAGTGTTTTCTGCTGGAATCAATACCTGCGTCTTTGTTGAACACTGACAGCACTCTGAATATGAAGGCACTGAACGTAGCAGCAAAGTATCCTCTCCAGTAGTTTCTCACAGCGAAGTAAGTGGATGTCACCTCTATACTGAAGAGCACACCTGGAGGAGGGAAAGTAAAAAAGGGATCAAGTACTCGTAATCAAACAGACAGAAAATGAAAATAATGTACCGATACACAGCTAAAGACAAGTACATGCGAAGATCTTAAACCGAACCTCAAATTTCAGCTTCCTGTGTGCACAGATGTCAGTTTTTATTAGAGGTAAATGGGTGATTGAACTAAAAAAAAACATGCAAACACTGTTTAAAATGCAGATACGGCTCTTGCACATGCGTTTAGGAGGGAAACAAGGAAGGAAAAGCAGAACAAGGAAGGAAAAAAGCTGTTTACCTCCAAGTGGAGTACCAAAGCAGCAGCCCACTCCGACAGCACAGCCCACTGTCAGGATGTCGGTATAACAGTATGGGTTCTACTGATCCAGAGAGGAGAGGGGGGAGGCAGCATTGACATGATAGAAAATACTACACAGATGAGGAAAATCTCATGTAATAAACTGTTTCTATAACCACAAGTTTCATGGTGCATGTAAGGAGAATGTTTCCTGATATCAGCTTACCTGATAAACTCCTGAAAAGAAGGACATGAACCTGCTGAGAACTGCAGCACAGATACTGGCGATGTGAACGAACGGACCCTGAGTGGAGGACAAGAGCACGACAGGTGAATCAAATTAAATCTTTACAGTAGCACATACACACATCCACTGCTATCTGAGCCCACCCACCTCTTTGCCCACAGGCATCCCGCTGCCCAGGGCTGCAGTCAGGCCGATGACTTTAGCAACAAAGGCCCTGAGAGTCAGATATTCCTTCAGCACCACACCTCTGAGGATGGTCTTCAACTCTGGGATGCCAGAACCTGAGACCGAAAAAAGGGGAACAAATAGGTTTGAATTGAAGAGAAATTGATCCTGACACTGTTGCAGCCGAGCGAAAAGATTTGATATCGATTTAAAAATCTACTTCAAAGCATTTCCACACTTAAAGCTGAAAGTCTGTGAGCTTAACCTCTCTGCAGCCCCATTACAGAAACCTCAGAAGTCTAAAAGCCTGTCTTATCTCAGTTTAGGATGACAGTCAAGGCTTTAGGTGTTACAGAAAATGTTTCCTAGGTAGTAAAAAATCTTACCTTATCTTATGATACCAGTTTAGTTAATACAGAACCATCCTGACTAAAAAACTCTCTCCTGAATTTTAAATAACTGCCAAATGTGGCAGCTCCTGTTGTTTGGCAGTGACAGTGAAGCAGGAAACAACATGAACATTGAATAATATGACTGAAAGGACACTCAGACCCTAAAATCTGAAAAAAGGTGAGACTACTTGAGGCTAAAGATGAGCATGAAGAAGCTGGAGGGGTACAGACCGATAGCCTGAGGAGCAACCAAGTGACAGAAGAGGGAGGAGAAGAGAATACACATCAGTGGATATGAGACCCAGGCCAGGTACTGCAGGGGGATGTTCCCCTTCAGCTCCCCATGAATCCATTTATAGGCTGAAGGAGGGGGGGGGGGGGGCAAAGGAGGAAAAAAAGGCCAAGAGAGTGGAAGAAACAGGCGAAAAGGTGAAGCAAAAGAACGATCGATTTAAAAGAAAGAAGAAGGATGAACAGGTGAAGTAGGAAGTGAGGAGAAATTCATGATGGAAAACAAAGACTAAAAGACATAAAAGACATAAAAGACATAAAATAATAGAAATGGAAATGAAACACATTTTGCACCTTCTTCTCCTTTATTTTTAAATGTTTCTGCAATGCATTCTGGGTTCCTCGTGCCTACCTTGCAGGCTCTTTGCGCTGGCGTAGTCCATCGTCCAGCTGACCAGCGCCATTGTGATGCCCAGAAGAATTAGGAATATCCAGTCTTCTCCCAACCTGGTCACAAGGAATCTCTGAACCCGTGCTATGCAGTCTGACAAAACCACAAACACTCACAGTAAAAGACTGATTAAACACTCATTGATCGACTTACTGCGTCCTCTTTCCTCAGGTTTGCTCACCTCTGCACTTGGAGTAGGAGCGTTCCTTCTTCACAGAGGACGTGAGAGCAGGTTCGGTCGTTTGCTCGTCGGCGGCTTCGGCCTCCATGTTGGACTGATGCCGGTTCCTTTGCCTGCTGAGATACCCGTGCTGGTGTCCGTGGCGATCGTGGTATCCATTCTGACTGTGTCCACGGCGGCCGTGTCCGTGCCGCGTCTTGCCGTGGCTGCTGGGTTGGTTGCCATGTTTCTTGATCTGTCTCTCTGTCAGGAGACGTGTGGCCTCACGTCTGCCGGAGCCCCCCTGGTGCTCTTGGTACTCCCCATAGAGCTGTCAATCAATCATTGAAACAATCTATTAATCAATTAACACAGAGGAGAACAGAGCATAAGGATGTATTGATGCGTTAGTCGTAAACATGTATAGGAAGTTTGGGACGCAGGGAGTGATAGTACTCCTCTTTGGCACGCTGGCAAGGAAAAGTCCATTTTAAAATAGACGGGACCATGTGTTGACTCAAACGGCTCAAATGGAAGCGGAAACATGGGCTCTGCTTCTAGATTTATCACCTCTGGACCGACCCCACGAAAAGTGCCCGGGACATCTGGGGAAGAGATTAATTCTCACCAGCACAGGTCTCTCTTTCAGTAGGAGAAGCCCTTTTGCATTTGTTTCATCCTTTTAACAAACACAAACATCTCTGACACCTCAGGAAAAAAAAATCCTCATTACATCACATTCATTTTATCTCCTTTACTCTTTAATTAGAGGCTGTACATATTATATTACATCACTTCCTTATGTAGTTTGCTATCATAACAACCCTCCCCTATCTTTTTCAAACTGTGTGCAGGTTTGAAAAAGTGAAAAAGATGCTCTTAAACTTTCTTTAAGTGCAGGTAAATCACTCAGGTGGAGGAGTGCGGATGATGAGTTTTCTTCCACATGTTCACTCTTACAGCAGGTAACTGCAGTCCCATACGCTGTGTAATTTAGAAAACAATTTAATAAAACTAGTGTGTCATTTTATGCCAGAAAATTACTGTAATTCACACCAGGGAAAGCTGTATTTGTACTGTTTTGGCCTGATGAAATTAAAACCTTTATTTTTTCTGCTTTTCCAAAATAATGGTTTTAAAACTGTTTTGATGTGAAAAACTGGTGCAGCGTTTTTATGGTGAAATTTCATGCGATTATATAAAGTGCCGTGTCCTCTTGAAAACTATAGCAACATGAAATTTTATAATTGGCGCACATTTCTTAATATATATGCTCATTAATCAACTTCCTGACTCTCTAACAGAAGCAGCTCTGTGTCTACAAAGGTCTCCGTCAACAAGCCTGCGATGACCCAAAGTCCAAGTTCAAGTGGTCACCAGTCACAGTCGAGTCTGTGGCAACGATCCAGAGACTATTATCACCAAGCCATGTAACTCAGAATACTTACTCACAAGAGTTACTGCCTGCACCTGCACCTGTTACATGCACGTACACTCTTTGTACAAACACTTTCAGGGAGGGGAGGTTAGCTGTGTCTGGTGCCCCCCCTCTTTAGACAACCATTTAACATTTTTTAATTTATCAGATTCATGGACAGAATGAGTGATGGATAGATGGATTTAAAGACACACACACACACACACACACACACAGGTACACAAGCTGCTGTGTGAGCACAGGTGCCAGTTAATGCATGGTGTAATTTGAGCAGCTTAATACACAATGTGCTGCCCTGAATGCCACACACGACACACTCAAACCAACAGAAGCATCACAGATGTCTTGAATTATAAACATGCTCATGTGTTTAATGTTAAATGTGACAAGAGAACATTCTGCTGATTGAAAATTTAACGTAGGAAGAGGGATTTATTTTTAAATTTAAATGCAGAGGATCATTTTAAAGCTGCTGCACCATAAATCCTGAGGGAGAATTTCTTGTCATAGCTTAGTCCTGACATGCCCTGAAAGCTACGACAGCATCACGCAGAGGAGAGCACACGGATGCACCAGAGAAGGGAACAAATATCACCTTACCATGACGGACAGATACGTGATACACTGTCAACATCACACCCTGAGTAACCACACAGCACTGATTTATAAGTCACAGAAGTGTCTTTCTTGGCAGCTCCCTTTTAACAAACATACAGATCTTAAAGTACACAGGCCCCTCATTCTGATAAATGATATTGTAAAGTGTGAATCACTGATCATCTGAAGCCTTTTAGACATGTTTTTCATGCTGCATCACTTTTTTTATGTAAGCATTCTTAAAAACATTTGTTAAAAACCTGATTATTATTCTAATATTTATAATTTTTAGTGCCATATTAAAAACACAATTAAATTGTGTAAGAAATAAATCCCATTTTCTTGTTTAGCAGCACAAAACACCTTTATTTGTTCAAACTCTGTCCTGGTTTCTCACACACAAACACACAGGAATCTGACATTTCCTCCTTTTACACACTATAAACAAAATCATGATCACACCCTCGTGTCTACTGGGGATAAACAGCAACGACAGTATATAAAATCTTTTAAATCTTAAATTTATGTTGATTTATCATCAATCAAATGAGTCTCTGTAATAAATACAAATGCAATCTATACAACTGTTAGCAAATCAGACTTGTTTACAACGACAACAACAGCAACAAAGTGTTGGTTCGTTGCTCAGATTTTAGCATAAAATAGCCTCTAAAATAAACCCACATAAATAAAAATCTCTTTTTGATTCAGTTGAAACACCAAAAGTTGTATGTTTGGAAATTTAATCAGCAGCTCAGTACTACGCAGAACCTCCAACATGGCTGCCACAGACTGTGTTTTCAGACATCCATCCCTTTAAGACTTTCCCTTCATTAATTCTTTCCACCTTTCCTTCCTGTTTTTCTCTCCTGACTCGTGAAACTCTGCTCTGCACTAATCCCTTGTACTCTTTTACCTCCTTCCTTTGCCGCCGCCCTGCTCTGCTTCCTTTCTTCCTCCTCTCTCTCTCTCTGCCGCTGAAACACTACTCTGGGCTAAATTTAGCACCAGTGTGATACAATATTCCTCATTACACTTCCCACACCTCTCTCGCTCTCTCTCACCATCAGTTTACCTTTCAATGCCTCATCATATTCCTTCATTTCTCCTGAGTCTCTTTCTCTCTTTCTCGGTTTGTCCTTCAAGTCGTCTCTCAAGGACTCATGTAAAGGAAAAATAAATACATAAAACTACCGCAAACATCAGAGTTTCCCTGATATTCCAGCTGTGTGTGTCTGCAAATTCACAGTTCCTGATTTTCATATGACACAGCTCGGGTTTATGTTATTCCCAGTTGAGGATCAGGATTCAATGCCTTGCTCATGGACACCACTGCAATTTTACTGATACTCTTTTGATATTAGTCCTCTTAATAAAGAGTTTTTGCACTAACATAAGCGATTATAAGTATGTACAATTTGTTATATTTTGATTCAAATCTTAAAGAAATGCATATTATTAAACACCTATATTAGTAATTGATACCTTTTGGTGGTTGAGTTCGGGTACCCAGCCCTGGTGAAAACTTTTGTGTAAAGAAATTAAATTAAAATGATCTATTAAGTTATTTTTGTGGTGATGTCAACACCATATGAAAAGCTATTTCTTAAAAATAAATAGATAAATTAAAAAAAAGGTCATTAAAATTGAATATATAAAAACACTTAAAATATTTTTTTATCAATTTTTTTATATATTTATCAGAATAAAGGTGAAGGAAACAAATTGTAACACGTTTTTTTAGCCATGTTATACTGAGGTGGTTTGTTACACAGAACCATCCTGAAAATTTTTATTGCAAGTTGTTCAGAAAAAGGCAGGAGCGCTCAATAAATATTGAACAAGTGATTGGATTAATCATCTATTACAGCATGTAGAATTATTATTATTGTTTATTATATTATTGTATAGAAATAATGAATGCCATTTCTTTTGCCATGAGCACGCTATATCTGTGCCCTAACAACATTATTTAAAATTTTAAATTATCATCATAAACCTAGAAAGAATATTTGACTTATAGCTTAAACAAAAGACAAGTGGATCTGGGCGCAGCCTCACCATGAACTATGAAATTATTACAATAATTATAATAAGAAAATTTTTAAAAAACATGCATAAGCACAGAGATGGATACACAGTGAAAAATTAC